>OMNZ01088732.1:6745-20843 GCA_900303255.1 Lesueurigobius sanzi
TTGGTAAAAACTCAACTCGCCGTGTTTGGAGGAGAGTTGCATCCAAACAACACCATAGCTACTGTGAAGCATGGGGGTGGAAACATCATGCTTTGGGGCTGTTTTTCTGCAAAGGGACCAGGACAACGGCTCCATGTAAAGGAAAGAATGAATGGGGCCATGTATCGTGAGATTTTGAGTGAAAACCTCCTTCCATCAGCAAAGGCATTGACGATGAAACGTAGCTGGGTCTTTCAGTATGACAATAATCCCAAACACACCGCCCAGGCAACGAAGGAGTGGCTTCCTAAGAAGCATTTCAAGGTCCTGGAGAGGCCTAGCCAGTCCCCAGATCTCAACCCCATAGAAAATCTTTGGAGGGAGTTGAAAGTCTGTGTTGCCCAGCGACAACCCCAAAACATCACTGCTCTAGAGGAGATCTGCATGGAGGAATGGGCCAAAATACCAGCAACAGCATGTGAAAACCTTGTGAAGACTTATAGAAAACGTTTAACCTCTGTCATTGCCAAAAAAAGGGTATATAACAAAGTATTGAGATGAATGTTTGTTATTGACCAAATACTTATTTTCCACCATAATTAGCAAAAAATTCTTTTTTCACATTTTGTCTCTCATAGTTGAGGTGTATCTATGATGAAAATTACAGGCCTCTCTCATCTTTTTAAGTAGGAGAACTTGCACAATTGTGGCTGACTAAATATTTTTTTCCCCCACTGTATTTATGGTTCCCTAAAGTTTTGAACCAAGCGCAGGCTAATCATCACAGTATGCACGTGCGATGCAAGCGCACAGCGCCGCCGTCTCCCACATCGTTTTCTTAAAAACAAGCCAGGTCTAAACCAGGACTGAACCAGGTCGAAACCAGGACTAAACCAGGTCAAAACCAGGACTAAACCAGGGCTAAACCAGGGCTAAACCAGGTCTAAACCTGGACTGAACCAGTGCAATTGGGAGTAAACAGGAGGAGCAGATAAAAGTTTGCATTGGCAGCATGTGTGCAATAGGATTTAGGTGTTTTTTTAGAAGCCAAAAAAAAGTACACAACAGTAATACAACAGAATAATGAACTGCACACGCTTCTCAAAGCACAAAGCCATCATGATGAGAATTTATATAGACAAAAAAAGGCAGCGATATTCCCATCAAGTAAAGGTCTATGCAGTCTTTCTGTTGTGGGTTTAATCCGTTTTAATTATTCTATGTTAATCTATCATTTTAACATTACATTAATGTTAAAATAACAAAAATTAAATTACTACAATTTTTGAATAGACATTTTAGTTTTGGTTAGTGAAATTAGTTGGTGGTTAGTAACTTTGGAAATCCATGGCCACAATGGTGAAAAGTTAATACCAAGCCCTGAAACCAACTTAAGAAAGACAAAGGCAATCACTGCTAATAAAGATGGTCAAATGTTCTAACGTGTAAACTTTATATCATAGAGCGATGGATAATGTAAACACAAACATTAAATCAAATACACAGACCAGTGGAACCAAAGAGCACTGTGGGGCTTTCCAAACAATAAGTGCATTGTTTATATCCTCCAAGCAGAAACAGCTGGTGCTAATGAGCTAGCTTTGTTTTGCTAAACATTTAGCATAGCATTCAGTTGGCATTCTCAGGTTAAAGCTGACCAAGTTATAATTGTTTCTGCTTTTAGGCTTGTGGTATTTGCTCATATGTATTTTTAGCTGCGGTAGCATCTATCTCCCCCAAACCGACCCAACAAGCAAACCACTCCAGAGCCCAGACAGGTGGGTGTGGCTTGGACCCTCCTTCGGGCCTAGTTTGGTTTGTTTTTGGCAGTGGAAAGACTGATAAAATGCTCCGGCTTGTCCCGTTCTGCTCCTATGGAAAGGGCTCTAATGAAACACTTGTAGAAACACAAGTCTATGCAGCTGTGAGCACAATTGCAAAGGGCAGAGAAAAGAAAGGGCCTCACAGCTGATTTTTCAAAGAGTGGCAGTATCCTGCCCATCATAAGGCGAGATTAGGAGGCAGAGTACTGTTAAGCACTGTAATGCCGTTTGACCTGCCGAAACCCAGAGAATGTTTTGACGAGCAATGTTCTCAAAACCAGAAGGCCTTAAAAAATGTAATTGGTCCTTTGTGTGCTCCCCTTTGTAGAGTTCCTCTCCTTCTACCCAATTTATCAAGTGCTTTCTGGACACAGGAACTATTAATGTTATTTTTCTAAGTTCTAATTTTACTCCTGGGGGACAGATCTGACAATACATAATTAAAATGAGTAGATGTTTAGAGTTAAAGGACCCTTATTATGGTCATGTACAAAGTTTGCAGCAAATGTTTTTTGCCTTTTTGAAACTGCTTAAATTGAATTTCTCCGTTGTGAGATCAATAAAGTATTATCTTATCTTATTTTAAAGCTGGAGTACCTGATCTTTTCAGTTTTCAAACCATAAAGGGAGGAGGTAGTCAACTATAAACTCTGGGCTGTTGCTTGAGCTGGTTTCAAGCTCTCTCACTACCTCCCACACATCCCAATTGTTCACATTTAAAGACCACCACTGAGATATATTGCACTGATTTAGACTTGTATGGAACAAAGGTGCTATATTTAGTCCCTCTATCGTAGGGGTGGGCAAATATTTTTTACAAGAGGCAGCACAAACGATAACTTGAACTTAATTTGGCTCAACGTACTCTATATAACATCGCTGGAACTGGTAGAACTATGATAATCTGTAAATATTTAGCCATATCAGGTATAAAACAGCCCCCCCCCCATCTTCTCTGTCCCACCCCTCTGTCCCACCCCCGTCTACTCGGCCATCATCCCAGCCAGATCCCCACCACCCCTATCCAGCCGGTCCGTCCTTGAGTTTTCCCTTGCCGAGAGGGTCTAAGGACAGGGGATGCCCCAGGACTATTAATATTTACTAATTGTCTTTCTTTTTCTTGTGAATCCCTGCGAGGCGACTTTATTGTGATTTTGGGCTATACAAAATAAATTCAATTGAATAAACATGGAGCCAGGGCTAAGACCAGGACTAGACCAGGTCTAAAGCTGATCTAAACTACATAAACCTGGAGCCAGGGCTAAGACCAGGACTAGACCAGGTCTAAAGCTGATCTAAACTACATAAACCTGGAGCCAGGGCTAAGACCAGGACTAGACCAGGTCTAAAGCTGATCTAAACTACATAAACCTGGAGCCAGGGCTAAGACCAGGACTAGACCAGGTCTAAAGCTGATCTAAACTGCATAAACCTGGAGCCCGGGCTAAGACCAGGAATAGACCAGGTCTAAAGCTGGTCTAAAGTGCAGCGTAAGTGCGAACGCCGCACAGATGTCAAAAATATAATATTGTACAATATTCAATTCAATTCAATTCAATATGGGACTTATTACACTATATTATACCTTTGGGTTAATGACCAGGTAAGTGACCACTCCATGCTCTTTAAGGTATGAGTCTCTGCTTTGTCCATTGCCAGGCTCCACTTTGTACGATTCGTTCAGATGCTCCAAGGTCATGGAGGAGATGTGCACCCTCCTGCAGCAAAACAACACAAGCACCGATTATGAAAGCCAAAACAACATCAATTTGCACTCCCACATTTCTCATTTGATAGATTAGTAAATCACTGTGTTCAATCACTGTGGCACAAACAGACTCCGAGACCAAAAAGTACTGTCGGCAAAGCTGCACAATTTGGAAACAAAGTATCTAACCGCAATTTTTCAAGCACAGCAATTGTAGTTACTAGATTAGCGAACTACCGTGCGAGAGAAGACCGAACCATCTTACCCAGGCAGCCCTCCTGCTTCCATGTGATTGGCTAAAGTGACGTCATGTGACCAGACGTCGTACTGCCACTTCCTCAGGCCGATGACGCCACAGAGGACGTTTCCAGAGTGGACCCCGACGCGCATGTTGATGTCTACGCCAGTGGCATCTCGCACTTTCCTGTATGAGAAACAGAGGAAAGACTTGAATGCTTCGTTCTTAATTATACTTCGAATCTAATATATTATAATCGAAGTAACATGCAGCGGTGTTTGATGTGTCAATATTCAACAGGTTGCATTTACTACGCTCTTGAAGTAACAAATATGAAAAGTGTTGTTTTTGAGCCTTGATTTGCTCCTTATTAAGTCTTTCAAGTTGTTTTGAAATGACTTATTTGTTTGTTTACATCTATATTACCATAAATAAGACAGTTTATCCAATATTTCTTGTTCTTCACACAACTTGACTAACATTCACTTTTTGAGGTGGTCATTGTAGTCACTGTACGGGATTAAATGAAAGAAAAGATGACTAACATATTGATTCACAAAGCCCATGTGTGTTCAGAGCAAAGCAGGCATCTTCTGTTAAAAGTTTTAATCGATTCAAGATTGATATTTGTGCAGTAGGCAGCTGATCATGCCCGAGCTATGCCGTGTTTGCGTTGGGAGTTCAAACAAAGCCTGGCTGTCCTTCTGCTCAATCTGTCTGACAGGCGCCTGCTCGTGTTTGTGCGAGAGACAAAATACGAGAGGGAGAGAGAGCTGGTATTTTACTTGATGGCCTCACACATATCCAAGCCCATCTTCACGCAGTTCCTGGCATGATGAGGCAGCGACTCGGGCAGGCCAGACACGCAGTAGTAGCAATCGCCCAGGATCTTGATCCGCATGCACTCGTTCTCCTTTAAAAGAGTAAACAAAGACAGGATAGACAACTTAGTGGAATGTATATTTTTCATACAACATGAGCCGAGCAATATTGGTTTGTCTACTGGCAGATGCTGGTGCGGATTTTCAGAGGCAGTTTATGATATGGACAGAATGGCCGGGCGGCTAAACACATGCAGATGGAGGAAATAAGGCCTAAACATGGCATTTCTGTGGTCCTTTTAGTCGTCTTTTTCAATAAAGAAACAGATAAAGGGCCAGCGGACTGAGAGCAGGAGCTTCTGAAACAGGTGGGGGCCGTGAGAGTGCAAACTTTCTGTCTTTTGTGCTAGAAAAGTTAGAGGCAGCAATGAGGCATTTTGAGGAGTTGTCAGGGAAAAAAAAACATTTGGTTGTAGCTGATCCCAAATGACAGGAAGCAGGCTATAGACATGGATAAAGTCTACTCCTGCGTGCGCAGAGAGAAGGATCATGGGCACAGGATATTGGGCTGCATAAGTGTGTTGTCTTAGATCACAAGCTGCAAATCGCTGCTTGTTTAATTAAATTAAATTAATTATGTCAAAAACCTGCTGAAGAGGTGGCTGGATACAATGATAAGAGGAGATGGGCAGAGGCAATCGGCCCCAACCTGCCCCTCGATCATAATTTCGTGACCCGAACCAACTCGAAGCGGTCTATATTTTTGGAACAATTTAGTAGCACCTACAGACTCCAGATGCTACCAAACTGGACATTAGCTGGCAACAATTTGAGAAAAAAGCATTTTGAGAAAATTGAATTTACAATTTCCTTTATAATTTTGTGGAGAAATTGAAGAAGAAAATTGAATCGGTGCAACAATTAAACACTTGATTTGCTTCCAGGTGAAAGTTTATATGTGAAGATATATATACTTGATATGTACAAGAATATATTGTGATACCTTTTTTTGAGAATGGACCCCAGGAAGAATAGTCTCTACTTTGGTAAAGACCAATGGGGATCCTTAAATAATGAAATAATGACAAAGAGCAAACTGGAAAATATTCACTAATTGTCTTTCTATTTCTTGTGAAGCCCTGCAAGGTGACTTTGTTGTGATTTTGGGCTATACAAAATAAATTGAATTGAACTGGGCCAAAACCTAAAATTATTATTTTTCTTTTTACTTTTGCCTGCAGGGGTGGGCACCCAAACCCAGTTTTATGAGAGGCCCTTGGGCCATGTGTGCCACTCCACCTGGACTAATATCTGTGCTTCAAAATGCCTCTCTCCCCTCTCATCGATACATTCCCTGCTTCTGAGCTGCTGTGCCTCCCTCTCTCTGCAGCCGTGTGTGGCTCTGAAAGAGTCTGGTACTTGCAACCTCTACTTTTTCTTTCTTTCTTTTTTTTATGTTGAAAAGACAGACTCCACAGCGCTACTCGAGCCACGCACTCTTGTTTTTATCCATTACTGGTCAGCCCCGAAATAAATCAGTTCCAAATGTTAGACAATTAAAAAAAAATATATATATTTCTTTTAATTTTAGCCCTGATGAAGACCTAGTTGGGTCGAAACATGTTGGCTAGGCCATATAAAGGCCTTTAAAGTACTTTCCTCGTGATGCTCATATTTTGTTGGAGTGCCTGGAACTGCAGTTTGTTTAATAATAAAAATATTTTGTTGCCTTTAAAGTTCAGATAAGAGTACTGTTAAAGTACTGGATCAATAAGGTGTGTCGATAAGTGTATCAATAAATCCTTGACGATACCCATCCCTATACCAGCAGTGTCCTGCCCAGGGGACACAACAACAGCACAAGCTTCTAACCACAGACCGTCTGGTTGACAGGTGAAGGAGATACCCACAGTGCCACTGCCGCTTCACAGACTTCTGTTAAAAAAGTTAATTCAATCCAACCACTACCATCTCTGTTATAGCACTAACAAACCAAAGCTAAAATTGCCATACTCTATTCTTATTTTCTCCTCATTTTTACATAATAATTCTACGGACTGGAAAAAAAATAAATCCTCTTCACCTATTCATAACCCCTTGAGCACACAGTCACATCCACAAGGCTAAAAATCATCCGCCCACTCCAGCAACACATTAGCCAGGGTTCTTCATGTGGGATGTGTAACAGCACTCGTTTTGGGCAGGTTTATGTAAGCGCGGCTAAGAGCGGACACTGCTGCCTGCTGGACAAAACGAAAGCAGAGAGAGAAGCTGAATCAGTTTTGAAGGGCCGAGTAAAAAGAGCACCCAGAGGAGCGTCAGACAGACCCCGACTAGCCCACACTGATCCACAAAGTGCTCTGGGAAGGCTGAGACCAGTGCTCGCCGCGGGACACAGGAAGCAGTCATTTCAAGGCCTCTTTTCAGCCAACTGACAGCAAAAAATAAGATGTTTTTCTCAGTTATGACGCTACTCATGTGAATATTTTAAACCAAGTCCAAGATTTGAGTGATAAGAGCACACATGCAACTACAAATTGTTAGGGCCTCATTTCCTTTGCCAGGTGCAAGTACTAGAAGAAACTGCAGGTATTTTTTATTTCGTTTTAATTTTCAACTTCGGATCCGTTTGTTCTTAACATATAAACTTTCACTTGGAAATCAATAAATGGCCTGATCTTCACAAAAAGGTGCTTAATTATTACTCTGAATCAACATTTCTCCATAGAATTATTGGGAAATTGTAAACTCAAAGGCAGAGGTTTTCTCAAAATGCATTTTTTCTCACATGCATTGCAACTATAGGTGTTTATTTATAGATGCTAAGAGACATTTATTTTATTGTATTCTATTATTATTACTACCTGTTTGCAAACTTATTTTCATCTTTGATGACACTTTAACCTTTTGCACCCCCATGCAAATTTTCAAGTCTTGGACTTATAGCCTAAATAAATACGCACACATTTTTCTCTCTTCTCTATTTAACGTGTCCATGTGGTGCAAGTTGTCTGCGCCTGGCCTTAGAAAACCTGTGGAGTGCAATCTACAGCAAATGGTTAAATCAGCTCTGACTGAATGAAGTAAAAAGATCACACATTCTTCCACAAAGGTTTTACTCCCCAGAGCGAGCAGGTGAGTGTAGCCCCGCCCACCAGAGGACAGTCATAGAACCAACCACGTTACAAAAAATGTTGCTCTAGTTTATAGTTAAACTTCTACTGCACACATCCACTTACAGGTCCACAAGATTTCAAAACCAATGAAGATATTTGCAAGGAAAGCCTCGATGTGTCAGAAGGTTTCACTTGCCCATCACTAAACCATGCCCTTGGTGTTTCTGAATTCTGTAATAGTTCATCAGTCTGAATATGGAATCAGGCAGTCTGACATGTCTTCCATTTGCCTCAAGCCCAAGTTGTCCAAACAGAGCATTTCCTTTTGTCCTCAAATCAATCATTCTAAATTAGTGGTGCTTTAAAAATAGTCGAATAGTGTAACCACCCAATTATCAGTGACTAAAAAGATCCTGTCTCTGTAATAACATATCATGAATGTGATTAATATGCATCATAATTTAGTTGGCGCTATAAAAAGCTTTATGAATTGAGTCTCCAGGGAAACGAGATTTGGGAAAGTGATTCAAGCGCAAAGATCTTCACATGGGAGTTGACCCCATCTCACAATGCGTTTATTAAGAGAACTTTCTTATTCAGAGGCAATTCTGCATCCCTTGGGCTTGTATCTCTCACGAAGGGAGCGACTTCACAACAAGTGAGTATTAAACAACAAGGAGCAGCGCTTTACACTGTTATGATGCACAAAGCAGAGTCTAGAACTTTGCAAAGTGCAGGTAAGATTGTGCTGAGGACATTTTATAAAGACTGGGGGTCCACATAACACAAGCTAAGAGGAGCTACAGCTGAAATTGTGAGTGCGTCTAAAGTTTGTTTGCAGTTCAGGTCGGGTTGGAATAGTGCTTCTTGGTGATATAATTCAATACTGTTCGGCGAGGCCTGTGTGACGCTGTGGCCACTGTTTGGCTATTTGCACTGCGGTTATGATGGAGAAATGAAAAGGCAGATCGGCTCTGCCACATGTTCTGTGTTTACTCTGCTCTGTTATGGGCTGCTGCTTTTCCGTGTGTCATGTGTGGCTCGGTTAAATAGCCCACGCCTCTCCTGTGCATCCAAAATTGTCATTAAAATTCAAATACGTACGTTTGATTTACTGTGACTGGGGTTTTTCTACAGCCCACATTACATGATTGGAATGTGAGTCGAGTTGTTGACTCCTCACACAGCAAGACCTGAGCTGCTGCGACTGCCTTCAACTAGTCGTGACTTGTGAACACTCAATTATAGCAAAAAAATGTGTAAAATGTCCTCAGCTTAAAGGGACTCAACGGAGGTTGTCCATTTTCATACTCCTGACTGCCACCTCTGGCCGTCCGCGTAACTGCAGTCTCCATGTTAAGCTGGTGAATGACTGCTGCCTCGGCCCGAACACGCAACTTTAGAGTGACGGTGCAGGCTTATAGCGGCAATTGAGTGGGATAGGTGTGGGCTCACAGTATAGCGCAGGACATTGCTGGAGCATGTAGGGGGTGGAAAATACATTATTTTTTAGTTGAGTTGTTTAATCCATGGTCTCACAAATTGAATCAGTTCACCTGACACCTGTTTGCTTTTTGTGAGGGTTCGTTAAAGTCCAGGGCACTGGTTAATTCAGATTTTATGCTGATTTTATGTTGATTGATAGTATCGTTAAAAAATATAATTTTGTACAAAAATGTATTTAAGGTTTCCTCCCAGGCGAGTACTAATGAAACAAAAAAGGTTATTGGCACTTTACAAAAAGGTTAGTAATGAAAAAAGTCCAGACTTACCTTTGCAATCTGGTCAAACTTCCCAAAAAGTTCATTAAGCATATGCACAAGTTCGCCTGGGGAGCAGTCGCTGGCCAGTCGCGTGAAGCCCACTATATCTGCATACAAAATACTGCAAAGAACACAATAATTACTCAACATGATACAGAATAAACACTAGGTCTCATTTTAGTCAGCAAAAATATCACTTTGACTGAATTAACATTGGTTGTAGCTTTCCTCTTCATATACCATCTGTCCTCAGCTTTGTTCTGATGAGATTACCCTCTTAACTGTGCGAGTTTGTCATTACTGCAGGGATAATTGGCAGAGAGACATGTAGACACACAAACACGCGCTGGATGATGAGCATACATACACCTGAGCCCCACTTAGGAGAGAGACAACGCCGCCTCTCCCCGCCTCTCCTGCAAGGCTTGGATGCGCTGGAAAACAGGTTTTAGAGGACATTCCTTGGAGAATTTCTCACACTAAGCCAGGATTTGTGCTGTCTGCTGGGTTTTCGGTGCACGCTGCACTTGCGGTGTAACAGTGGAAGCCAGGGAGAGTGGAGGACGTACTGTATGCGGCTCTACATTTGGCAAAGTGACCCCAGCGTACAATAGGGGTGGATTAACTGGGAGAGGGTTCGGGCCCAGGGTGTGATAATGAATGGGGGTGCTGGAGAGCGAGACACGGAGGACAAAGAGGAAATAGGAGGACTGTATTTTGTTTGTTTGTTTGTTGTTGGGATGCTTCAGAAACAATAGAAAAAGCATCCCAAATGAGAAAAAACAATGTGAAAATGGTTAAACTATAGCTGTGGTTCTCAAGGTTTTCACACCACCTCATAAAATATTTGACCTTCCAAGCAACATCTGGCTTATATCAACATCAAGACAAAGAACAAAGTCTAAAAACACCTGAAGAAGCCCAAGTATCACCGGTGGTACAGTTAACACCGTTTGAAAACAGTCAGAATAAGCTCATGTGCAAAGAGGCCTGAGGAGTAAACGACTCCCATCTGTGGGTGTTTTTTTTCAGAATTAATACAACATGGTTTCTGGTTTTGGTAACCGTTGATACCTGAAAAATATGTCAGCATAAAATCCAATATTAGTGCATGCAAGTCAGTTAAAGTGGACATATGTTTTCATGCAAATACATCTTAAAAACAGGCTTAAAAGTCTGTGCATTGATATTTTATAAATTGAAATAATGCCTCTGAAGATGACACAATGTTCAAAAATAGCAGTGCCAGGGCTGATGAGGATTTGGCCTGGAGAGCCCTCTACAGCCAACAGTGGGAATCACATGGTAAAAATAAACAATCAGCTTTGATTTACGCAGGGTCGTCGAATTTAATGATTTTGAATGCCATTTTAATACCCAAATACTAGATTTTTAATGCCATAAATGCAACAATTTGGGCGTTCTGCTCTCCCAAAATCTCGCTCAGGGGGCGACTGATTTTTGCGCTGCATTATGGGTAATTGTCGCCAGCGCTACATCCCTCTTCACTCACTTCACTCGCACACACAAACGCTTTCTTTCACTCTGCTCACTATCGTTCTTCTAAGTCTTCATACACATCATTTGCTCTTTCAACAAGCAATAACATCCTTTCGTTTTCCCACACTGTAAACACCCTTTCACTTCAGTCTTTCACGCAATAGGACTGATCGCAAATGACGTCAAAATGCTATTTTTAGAAAAGCGCGCTATTGCCACCTACAGGTCAGACAAACTTTTGGGACCTGTGGAGCTGAAGCGTGTGAACTGCACTTGTAGGAACGGGAATATTAGGTTAGGTTAGGTAAACTTTATTGTCCCCAGTGGGGAAATTTGTCTAGGGCTCATTGCCTGCAACTGCCACACACACATCATACAAATACATCACAGGATCAGAACAGATACGTCAGTAAGTTGTTCAGTACATCACAGATAGGCAATACAAATCAGCCGTTAAGGCCACATCTTGCACATATTGCCTTAACAGCGCCAATAGTAACAATCAAACACTGCTGCTTTCTGCCGAGTGACTCGCGATATGGACACAGTGACCATGAGAGGAGTTTTTCATTGCATTTGCTGAGCTTGGAAGAAATCCAGAGAAATGCCAATGTTGGGTACAAGCTTGTAAGGGAGAGGGATTTACTGCTCTCTGCATTTCATCGGTGGAAAAGGGCTAACAATTGATCATCCAGACCCAGCAACAGCAACACCTGTACAGGTACGTCTTGGTTAGTTAAACACAGTCTGCAACAATACAGCCTTCAGGAAGTCATTGGCGCTTAGCTTTGTGGGTGTGAAAATTCTAAACAAACTAGCGTTAGCTGCCAGACACTGAGTTGAGATGATTTTGACTTGATCGCACTACAAACTGTCTGTGGTGCCGTGTACAGCGTGCGATTAGCTGCTCACACAGCTGTGGGAGCAAACTCCCAAAAGTTTGCCCTGCGTCTCCCTGTGTTGAGGGAGACACAGGGCAGAGAGCAGCACACAGCTAATGGTGTTTATGAAAAAATCACTGCGCACTTGAAAGTCCGCGAAAGTTTAGTGGTTATTGGTTGTAATTTAAGCGAGGCTACATTTCCTTTGTCGCTGACATTTGCCTCTTAAACTTTTAAACTAATGTTTGGGTGTTAAAACGCGATGTTTGAGAGGAGAGTAAACGGTAACCATAGCAACCACACTGCACGTGTTGCCATTCTTGTCCAACCTATGAGTGTGACGTCATTTGCGATCAGTCCTATTCAGGCACTGTCACTCTTTGTCACCGTGTTTTGCCATGTTAATGTGATCAACCAGAAGTGCACATGGCAAAGAACGGTGTAATTCTTTGATGACAGCGCCGCCCTGTGGACAAAATTTTGGGAGAGCAGAAGGCCCGAATTCTGTGTGTGTTTCATTTCTTAAAATTTGCAAACATTCCACTATACAGATGAATTTCCATGTTCAGTTTACAATTTTATACAACGGGTCACTCTTGAACAGAACTTTCTTCAAAAACAGCAATTGAATGTATTTTAGTTTTTTATGACTTTCTTTTTCATTTTCTTTAATGCTTGCAGAGGGAAAAAAATAAAAAAATAAGTCCCTCCTCTCTTGGAACTAAAGGTAGGAAAACATCTTAGCCTATTAAGTATGACTAGACCCATGAACACGTTCAAGTCTTTATTAAGCTGATGACGATCTTTAGACTAAGATCGAAACGTCCTACACTTCAACTACAGAGGTCAGATGAAGACTGAAGAATATTTGCCTACACAGATAAGATAACTCATTTCAAGGATTCTGTCCAATGCTCAAGTCTTTTTTCTTTTTTCTTTTTTTACATTTAAATGAAGAAAATGCATCTCATTGCTCTCAGAAATAGATTTTGTTTTTTATCTGAATTTATCTGAAATGGATTTGAGGATGTTGATTTGGAGAGATTTCTTGAAATTAGTCACTCAAATCAGGGGCAAATTTGACTTAATTTTAGATTACTTTTGAAGTGAGAAGGTTGTAAATGAGACAACACAAATTCAAAGTATGTCAAACAATAAAATCTTTTTTTATGGTATCAATCAACATTTGTACAGGATTGAGATTTGTTTTAGGATAATGGTCAAATTAAAAAATAACTTTTGAGTGGATTTAATCAAATTCCACGATTAAAAAGAAATAAATCAACAGCAGAAAAAAAAAAAAAGTAACAAAGCTATCCAATTGAAAAAGAAAGTCTTGAAATGCAACAAAAGAAGGCCGTAGACGAAAAGAGGGCTGCAAGATTGTTACTCGAATCATAAGGATGCGAGTAACAAAGTGACGCTCCAGTGACGAGGTGCAGATGAGGGCAGGAGGAACCTTACCTGACATTGGTGTGTCTCTGCACGTACAGGTTGTGAAAATTGTTGGTACTCTCCGTTCGACCAAAGTTCGGCCCCTGAAGCCTCTGGATGATCTCGGCTTTCATCACCCGGGCGATGTGCGACGGCAGCAGGGATAAGAGCAGACGTTCCTGCAGACACAGAGCCACAGGCAGAGATTACAGAGGGCGCCGGCATGAGGCAATCGCTAACTTTATATGCAGCTGTACAACCACTGTGTCTGTTGTCCGATTAAGGGGAGACACTGGGGGAAAAGGTGTATTTAGAGAGATCAATATGGTGTTTTTCCTCTGTAGGTTCCTAACATTAATGCATGGAAAGTCATTTTGTGTTTTCATATCAAAATAATAAATATTAATACTCAACCTGGAGTCAAGCTTAAACGTTTGGTTTTATTTTGTTGATATACAAGTTACAAAGAGACTCAGATATGGATATTTTGTTTATTTTTTGAATAAGCTAGTTTTTAGTAGGGGTGGGTAAAAAAATAGTTTTTTAGATAATCGGAATTCACGTTAGATCAGGGGTGTCAAACATGTGGGCCGCAAGAGGGTTTCATCCAAATTTAAGTCTCTAGCTCATTCCTGTGCGGAGTTATGACATTTTAAAGAAATAACCAAAATGCTCAATTCAGCCACTAGGGGCCAGCCAAAATTTAAAAAAGGAAGGAATTCCACACCTGTCCAGCAGAGGGCACTGATACTGTCTTACGGTCATACCGCTTTTGCTGCCTGATCCAGTGAGATTTCTGAAGCTAAGCATGGCAGGGCCTGGTCAGTACTTGGAT
>OMNZ01088738.1:0-12029 GCA_900303255.1 Lesueurigobius sanzi
CATGCTCCTCTAACAATCAACGGTGCTGCAGTTGAGAGGGTGACCAGCACTAAGTTCCTGGGTGTGCACATCACAGAGAAGCTCTCCTGGACCATGCACACCACATCACTGGTCAAGAAAAGTAATCAGCGACTCTACTTTCTCCGAAAGTTGAGAAGAGCCAGAGTCCCAGCCTCTGTTATGTCCAACTTCTACAGAGGGACTATAGAGAGCATCCTGACCAGCTCCATCACTGTGTGGACCAGCGCTGCCTCCTGTCGAAGGAGCCTCCAGCGCATCGTGAGAGCAGCGGAGAAGATCTGTGGAGCCCCTCTCCCCTCTATTAAGGACATGTACTCCATCCGTCTCACCCGCAAAGCCATCAAAATCACCAGGGACCCTTCGCACCCATCACACAGTCTCTTCAGGGTGATGCCTTCAGGGAGGAGACTGCGGAATCTATGGGTCAGTTCCAGTCGACTGAGGAACAGTTTTGTACACAGGGCCATCGGGAAGCTGAACTCCCTCCCCTCCCTCCCTCCCTCCCCTCTTTCTCCTCCCCCGCTCCACAATCAAGGATGAGAGAAACATAATTTCGAACCATTCACATGGTTTGACAAATAAAGAATCTTGAATCTTGAAAGGTTTAGTGACCATCGCTGTTCGCTACCTTTTGAGATTTTCACTACTTTTTTCTCTCTGGACAGTCGGACACCACTACAAAATGCTGTGCCTACTATATTATTATATTATGTGCTCTGTATAGGGAATAGTGTGGATATTCAGAAACAGTGATGTCATTTTAATGTTTGATTTGCGGAGAAAAAAAAAAAAGTTATTACAGATTGTACCCACATAAGCAAAGCATACAAATGGTTAGTGGGCAGAAACTTGAAAATATGTTGTTTGAACCTCTTTGCCATCTGACTGTGCACATTTCTTCCCTGGAAGCTAAGAATAGTTTGGATCTTTATTTAGCTCTAGCTTTTAATTAGGACATCTTCTGATTTAGCCTACAACTGTGAGCGCACTTTCCTAAAAATCCCACTCCAATTAAAACACATAGTACAGGCGCCCTTGAAGCTCCCCCTGGGTATGTCTCGCCTCATGCGCCACGCTAAAGTCATCCAGTGCAAATAGATAATCGCATCTTGAGGCAGGAGTGTGATATTACAGTCTAAATGGGTACCTGTCCATTACTCCAAGTACATTGAGGTTAATCACAGCAGTCTGTGCAGCCCTCGCGCCAATCCAAACGCTCCTGCAACACGGCTAAAGCAATGTCACTTTCATGGAACACAACACAGCGGTTGTTATTAGTCAGATAACAACCCCAACACCTGTCAAAAGATCATCCTTGTTAAAAATAATGGCCTTAAATTTCTTTGAGAACTGTCTTGGCATCAACTTTAAAGTGGACTGTCATGCGTATGGGGTTCAGCAAGGATATTTCATGTTTTATAATTCAAAAGGTTATCTTGAAAGACAGGTGCCAGTGCTGGTGAAGCAGTTTGCAGTGGGAACAACTTAGTAAAAAAGTGATTTTCAGTTTCGATTTGCAGCATGGTTAGGAGCTTCGTGATGGCGTGATGAACACGCTTTGAGAGCGGAGTGGCTTTAGGAAGTACAGATCATAGCACTGAAATCATAGAAGAAGAAACAACCAAATGAACCAGGATTACTAAACCACATGGATGAAGTGCAATACTACTCTAGTTTGTGTAGGTTCTCAGTCGTACAGGAGTTATCCATCGTAGGCTAAACATTCTTCAGTCTTCATCTGTGCTCTGTTGAAGTGGAGGACGTTTCGATCTTAGTCCAAAGATCGTCATCAGCTTAATAACGACGTGAGCACACTCGTGGGTGTCTTAAGAGCAAACCAGAAGGAGGAGTTAACCTCTAAGTCCCTCCTCTCTTTGTGCTAAAAGTAGGAAAACATCTAATACTTAGTATGGCTCGTTACCTCTGTATTGTCTCCCAGGGCTAAGTTCTAGTACTACTCTAGGAATGTTTTTTTGTCGATGGAACCACCTTATAATATGGTTTAAACCTCAAAAAAGTTGATTTTTGTTGATGTCTCTCTCCTTTAACGCAGCTGGGACGGACATTTTGGTGCCACGGTGGCCAGTATTGTCTGAATAAGTCATTCCTGTTTCTCTTATCTTAATTAACCTACAATTATTCAAGTTTACGTTGCAGTTAGACACTTTGGACCAAGAGCCTACAGGGGCTGGGCGCAGATGGGAACAAACATACAGTAGTTAAGTTGTTTTTCTCTAGTTTGGGGTATTAATTGAACTGAAACTGCTCTGGCACAGCCTGTAGCCTTTTGTGTGCCTTTTTAATGCAGCTGTCTTCCATCACTTTGGTCTTTTGCAAAAAAATACTGCACAATAGGATACTGCTAATTTGCAGTGGCTACCCATGAAGAGAAAAGATGAAAGGATGGGAGATCAGACACTAAAAATCCAACAATGAATCGCCACAGAAAGATTAGAAATGTGCACCATAATCTGCATCAATGAAAGTAGAAAAAAATGACAGATTTTTCAAACAAACAACCAAAAAACACTCATGACATAGAAAGCACAACCCCCTATTATCACTTATTTGTACAATTTAGTTGTATTCAGGATTTCGTCCCAGAGGCAAATCTTCAAAAATATGATCTCACTTTCCCTTGCCACTGCTTTGACAGAATACAGATTTGTATTTCACACAGTGTTAGACATATTTATCCCTCACATTATGCCGGGATGCCTGATGTAAGCCTGCGCGGTGCTGAATGGGTAAACATATGGGGCCTGCCAGGGCTCAGGCTGAAGGATGGAGGGCCTTTTTCAGAGGACACTGCGCTGACAGTGATGGACACTCCGATATTGGCTCCTAATCTTTTCTGCAGCTCATGACTCCAGCCGTGTCCCACTCACTCCGCCCGTTAACACTCGTCCTGGCTTTGATTTATCACTTTTGCTCGGGCCCGTCTTGGTCTGGTGTCAGCTGTCAAATATCGGCGCCGCTCCTTATTTGGACACAAACAGAAGATATAATCGTATTCATAAAGAAATATTAATAAAAGGAAGAATTGAAAGGAAATGTTGCATGCTGATCGTCCTGTAGCCATAATTTAGCATGTTTTTAGTTATAGGGGAAACTAGAGCACCCAGAGACTAGAGCAGAGGTGCCCAAAGTATTTTACACGGAGGGCCAAAATGGAAAAGCATTAGTGAGCGAAGGTCCAAACGCAAAGCTGTTTTTACATGAAGAAAGACCTAATTCAACCAGATCTAAGATTAAATTACCCTTTAGTAACTGTGTTATTGAGTAGGACATGCTGTTAGGTCCTTAGTACCTAGTAATAATATATTCAGTCAAATTAATCAAAGTACACTGCAAAAAAATGACATCTTTATAAGTGAAAATTTCTGGATTTAAGAATATTTCACCTTTTTTTAACTCGCCAAATTAAAAAAAATGTCAATAGAAATAGATTGTTTTTTCAATTAAAATTAAATGTATTTCCTTTTTTTTTTTTTGTGCAAAGGATATTTTCTTTTATTTTATGCGTAATAAGATGTTTATTTTCTAATTCTAAATGCACAAAGACTTACTCCCTTGACAGACACATTTACAATATTTACCGGCTCACATCCAGGTCGAATTATCTCCTTTCAAGAAAATGCTTTTGCAGTGTAGATTCTCCTTACAATCTCAGCACCATCTCGCGGGCCACATGAAACCCCTTGGAGGGCCGAATTTGGCCCCCGGGCCCCACTTTGGGCACCACTGGACTAGAGAATCAAACCCAGGACTTTCTTTCTGAGGCGAAACCACAACCACTGAGCCAACAAAACGTCCATTAAACAACAACTACTGTACAATAATGAAACTCAAATGGAGCTAAACTAACACTAATCCCAATCATGGGTGCATTGAAAAATAGATTATAATCAATATTTAGCCTCAAATCACTATCATTTGAATTTGTATGTAAATTTAAAAAGGTGAATTTATTTTGTCATGGCCCCATTGAAGTGGAACCATGTTGGCTAAAGAAAGGCTAAAGAAATTCCATGTTACACCGTAAAAGGTCAAATATTTGTATTGTTCTGTGTGTAACAAGGTCCAAAAACATGTAATGAAATGTAAATAGCCTGGTAATATAGGGATAATGCATTTTGCGGCCTTATTTCCCTATTGTTGCCAAGAACTGTCTTCATACTGGATTGGGATGAGTCATTTTATCATGGCCTATGCTGCCAACTAATTAAATGATTTCATATTTCAAATAATTTCTATGCTGATGATACCCAATTACATTTGTCCATCCAGAAACTTGATAATTGTTTTATCAAAGCTGGTAAAACTACAAATTCAATGACTCTACTGAGGTCATTCCCGTTACTCTTCCATCTCTTAATCCCCAGGACTCCAGTGCACTCTGTAACAATAGTTTAAAAGTTGTAAAGCTCAATTAATGATGTGGTCCAACTCTACATTTTAACCTGTGTGAACCTTGAGAAAGTCCTGCATGCTTTATCTTCTGACATTTGCATTATTCTCATGCGCTGTACTCAGGCCTCATCATTACAACGTCTGTAACTGATCCACAATGCAGCTGCAAGGCTTTTAACTGGCACAAGGTGGCAAGGGCACATTATCCCAGCCCTGGCTTCACTTCACAGGCTGCTCATCAAGTTACGTATTGATTTGAACATTTTAAATGTTTAAATGGACTATAGCACCAAGTTATTTCTGTGAACTACTGCAATGTTATATCCTGAGCTCTGAGGCCCAATGAGGGGCAGTCAATGGGCGAGGATGGCACTTCCCTTTGGTCCTCACTGCTGAAATACCACCCTGTATGGCTAGGGCGACTTCAGAAATAACTCAATATGAAATCCTATGGGGATTTAAGCTGGAGAATCCTCCTGTGACAAAACTGAGGGGTGAATCATATTTTTAACAGTAATACAGTTACTTTTCAAATAGCAAAGGAATACAGAGACAGAGAGGAAGAAGAGAAAGAGGGAGAGAGGAAGGAGAGAGACAGAGAGAGGGGAAGGAAAGAGGGAGAGAGACAGAGAAAGAAGAGAGACAGAGAGGAAGGAGAGAGTGAGGAGAGAGAAGAGAGACAGAGAGAGGGGGAGGGAGGGAGAGAAAGAAGAGGAAATGAGAGAGGAATGAGAGAGACAGAGAGAGGGGAAGGAAAGAGGGAGAGAGGAAGGAGAGACAGAGAAAGAAGAGAGACAGAGAGAGAGGAAGGAGAGAGTGAGAGAAGAGAAAGAAGAGAGACAGAGAGGGAGAGAGAGAGACAGAGAGGAAGGAGAAAGAGAGGAGAGAGGAAGGAGAAAGTGAGGAGAGAGAGAAGAGAAAGAAGAGAGAGCGAGGGAGAGAGAGAAAGAAGAAGAGGGAAAGAAGAGAGAAAAGAAGAAGAGAGAAAGAAGAGACAGACAGCAGTTGGTGTAAAAGTGATGCTACATATTTTTAATCTTTCACCATATTTATACAAAAATATAATGCAAATCAAGGTGAAAGTATTCCAAGTATTCAGAATACAGTACACTGATTGGGCAAAGTAATTGAATATGTTACAAAATACATTTTAAGACAAGTATTCAGTATTCTGTAACTGAAAACAATTTCTCCCCAACACCGTCTGTAGAAGAGACTGAACTGCCATCATGGATTCTCTCTCGATCACTGTTATAGGGAGGATCTATCAATAGTATATATATGACAGTGGCTGCAACACAGTGTAACATAAAGTTAACATAACATAACATCAGTGTAACATAAAGTTAACATAACATAACATCAGTGTAACATAAAGTTAACATAACATAACATCAGTGTAACATAAAGTTAACATAACATAACATCAGTGTAACATAAAGTTAACATAACATAACATCAGTGTAACATAAAGTTAACATAACATAACATCAGTGTAACATAAAGTTAACATAACATAACATCAGTGTAACATAAAGTTAACATAACATAACATCAGTGTAACATAAAGTTAACATAACATAACATCAGTGTAACATAAAGTTAACATAACATAACATCGGTGTAACAAAGTTAACATAACACAACATCAGTGTAACATAAAGTTAACAACATAACATCAGTGTAACATAAAGTTAACATAACATAACATCAGTGTAACATAAAGTTAACATAACATAACATCATTGTAACATAAAGTTAACATAACATAACATCAGTGTAACATAAAGTTAACATAACATAACATCATTGTAACATAAAGTTAACATAACATAACATCAGTGTAACATAAAGTTAACATAACATAACATCAGTGTAACATAAAGTTAACATAACATAACATCAGTGTAACATAAAGTTAACATAACATAACATCAGTGTAACATAAAGTTAACATAACATAACATCAGTGTAACATAAAGTTAACATAACATAACATCAGTGTAACATAAAGTTAACATAACATAACATCAGTGTAACATAAAGTACTTGTCAACCCAATTTCCGTGAACTATGCTAATTACAATTCCAGATAACACTGACAATGGATGACCTGATGAACTTCAGCTTTATACTAAAGAGTCCAGAGTGAATACTGCTATCCATTATTTCCTGATGTTATTGTTTTCGACGCTGCTGTTCTCCTTGTCCAGGCGCATCACGGCTGTAATCATTCAGATCAGACCGACGGTAGTTAGAGTGAAGGACACAAGCCCAAAATCAAATAGACTGCTGCTCCCTGGTGCTGAATTCTGTGTGAAAATGTGCCGCCATGTTCATGCTCTGTTCTTGGCTTTGTTGGTGTTTGCTTGTTGTGCTGTTTGTCCATCTGGATGCATTCACGCAGCAGCAGAAAGCCACTGTTTTTGACCGTGTTTACATTGAACTCTTTCCAAATCCAGAGAACCACAGAAGCGGCTGTTTAGTTCAGAGCAGTTTGTGTGAGGTCGGGCCGAGTTAATGTGAGGTGAGCACAAACTGGGTTAAGTTTGAAGTTTGGAATATCCCTATACAATTCATGTTGTATCTAATATGTTGAATTGTTATGATACAGTTTGCACATTCTTCTTTTACTAAAATAACTTTCTCTCCATTGTTTCGGGATGACCTGTTGACCGGGACTTCTCTACCGGGGCGTGGCATGGATGGACTTTCATTTTTTTGAAGCCCTTTGAGGCAAATTTTGTGTGTGATGCTGGGCTATACAAAAATAAATTGGATTGATTTATATGTTTAATTGGACAGGGCATAATATGGGGAAAGCGGGTCATTGAATACACATGAAAAATGAAATATTTGCTGCTACTTTAAAGGCGCATTGTGAAACAACAAAAAGATATAAACAAACAAATACTAGTGTGGGCGTTTTTAGGGTGACTGGTAGGCTTTCACTGCGTTCCATTAGCAGAAAAAAACCCAAAAATAAATACATACTGGACAATCATAAGGCTGCTCTGCTGAAATGTAATTGTGCCATCTAATCACCCGTACAGCCACTGGGTCAAAAAAGGTCAAACATGCACTCATATCAAGGTCATATGGTTTTTTTTTCTTCACATTAAAGCTTCCACAAATGCCCCCGCTCTCTCCCTTCAAGTTGTCACCCTATTTAAGCTGGATGCTGCCCCAATCTCTTTTTATGTTCCCTTCCAGGTGACAGGGGGACGCAACCCTCACCCAAGCCCCAAAACTGCATTTTATCCGTGTCACCTCAAGTCTTGCATTGGATATCTGAGTCTGTGGTCCTTGCCAGTGTACTGTATGTACCTTTGAAGATTACTTACACATGTATGAATAACTCAATGTACAGATCCAGTTTTTATTCATTATGTTTTCAGGAGTGAAGAACATTACAACCTGGTAGAATATAAAAGCTGGTTTGGTATACCTTCCCTTTAGTTTTATGAAAGGTGGGTAGAGTATTTCACATGAGTTGAAATAAATACTTGAGTGTTGGGTAACTGATTTATATTTTAGTTTTCTTTCAATTTCACTGATGAAACACATATAAATTCTGATTTTAACATATAATTCACGATAACAGTGCGGGGGTCACGAGTACTGAGCTGGGTGTCCCAAGTTGATCAAGTCAGCATAGCGCTACATAATATGACTCAAGGTCTATAAAATAGCTCTCTAAATTTAACCTGACAGTTACATTTAAAAAAACAAAGTGGATTTGTTTTGTTATGGACCATTCCATTTATCTGGATTTATTAACAAGCTTAATAACATTGAGGCAGATTGAAATGAACAAAACTGATATAAATTCATTGTCGACACAGCCACTTTCTCCATAATGAAAATTGCTCTATATCGTGTTGCTATATTATATTTGTAGACACAACAAAAATAATATGAACATTGTCGCAACAGCTGGAGGTCGATATTGTTTTCATTAAAAGCCTGCACAAAGTGAAACATCATTTTGCAAGGATTTAAATGAACAAATGAAGAGCAGCTGGCCAATAGACACATGTACACGATGCTGGATTAATGGTATGTTCTTTCATGACCTGTTTACATGTGCACACAGATTGAGCAAATGTTGAGGGTTTTCCGAAACATAAACAGAGGCAGGAGTACAGCTGAAGGGTGTAGCTATAAATTCAAAACAGTGTCGGCTCCACATCTTAAATCAGTTGTCTCTGTTGTCATCATTCACCTGAGCTGCACTGGCCCTTCCATTTACCATGAAGAGTAACACTTGGAGGCCCTATACCTGCGCTTTTTTACTATCAATGGAAGAGGGAGCATGCTCATTTGAAATTGTTAGTTAGTTGTGGTCCAAATCCAATTAATTCCACAACTTTCAGGAAGTAATTGTGACAGTAATGTAAACGACAGCTTTTATGATATACTGAATAACAAAACAAATGTTCTTCCGCTGTTAGACGTGTTGCATAGGTTCTAACTTTGGCGAGAATGCAATGAATTCATTCTTCTTTACATCCCCGACAGATCTACCCCATCTTCGGCAAAGATTCTTGAGTTGCCAACTGTACTGTCGAGCGTTTCACTTCTCAACCAAGAAACTTTTTCAGCAACACTTAAGAATTCTGTACACAGGCAGAGCTACTCGACTGCTGGGACTGGGAGGGGTGTACCTGCCATAGTAGGTAAACTCTTCCCAGTCCCAGTGGCCTGTAGTGTTTTTGACGAAGTTTCTTGGATGAGAACAAAACATCCTATTCATCCATCAGTACAGATGTCGATTTAAGAATCTTTGCCTTTATGATGGGAAACATCCTGTACGATTGAGAGCTTACACAGACAGATCAACCCCATGACAAAACCTCAAACATCCATACACTCCACAGATGATCTTTCTGATGTGAATAAAAGACAAAACTCATTTCTTTCTTCATTCCCGTTAAATGAATGACTACTGTTGGATAAAGCTTGCACTGGGCTGCTGTAGATAAACCTGGGAAAAAGAGCAGAGACAGCCCTTGACCACTTCATTTCCAGAAGGACAAAGGTGTCATGAATATCAAAGCTGCAGGTGCACTTCAAAGAAATACAAGGCATAGCATAAATAGCATTGCTGCTTTGAACAGGAGAACCATGCCGAGCTATAGGCTGGGCTAGCTATGCCCAGGGCTGGACTGGTTTTCCCGGCGAGCTAACACACTTTGGGGCCAGTCAAATCAGAAACAGGATCAGGCCCACTCTCCATCGCACCCGACTCATTGTTTTCTATGGAAGTAAATGGTGATGAGGATGTGTGAATGCTGCCTTCCTGTGGTATCGAAGTTATACCACTTGTCCAGAAAATTGAAATTCTCGTATTTTTCACTGAAAAACTAAGAAATAATTTTGATACCCGAGTTTCTGACCTGAGATAACTTTGATCTTTCAACAAGACGGAGAGCTGTGATCATACTTTTTTTTAAAATGTCTTTTAGCTGAGTGTCATGAAGCACAAACCATATTTATTTAGTGTAGCCTACATCATTTTAGTTTCATGTCTACGTTTGGTAAAACAAATAAATAATCACATTTAGCTAAATGAAGAGAAGGCCAAAATGTTTCAGTCTTCATCTGTACTCTGTAGTTGAAGTGTAGGACGTTGCGATCTTAGTCCAAAGATCGTCTTGAGCATGCTGTGGGTCTCTTAAGAGTAAACCAGAAGGAGGACTTCTAAGTCTGTTGACACTTCACTATGGCCCTGCTCCGCCCATGCTCATCAGCATGACCGTGGAGATGGTTTCACTCTAAGGTTGTTATTGTCAATCAGTTTCTGTCTCAGTAAGTTGTCATAGATTGGATTCAACTTATACCGGAGACCTCCGTTGCGATTATAGCTTGATTTTCTTTTTTAACAAATACAGTATTGCCTCTTTGACACCATCTACTTTCTTTCAATATTTTGGTCAACACCGAGGAGGGAATTCTAGCAGCAGCGGCCCTCAGTCGGCTGTGCATCTCCATCTCAAAGCCACCAAACACTCATTTGAGGACAGTGAGGTTTTATCGAAAGAAAGTAGATGGTTTGAGAGAGGAGTCAAAAAGGCCATATTTGTTAAATCTGAAGATTTTTGGCCTACGATGGACAACTCCTGTATGACTGAGAACCTACACAAATAAATGAAGAGAAGTTGGTCATCTTAAGTTCGGGAGTAGGACAACACCTCCCCGCTCTCTCGCTTCTGGTTGCCACCCCATTTAAGCTGGACGTTTACCCACCTTGTTCTCTCGTTCTTCATCTCAAAGCGGAGAAAAAGACTATTTTCTCATGCAAATTGACTCATTTGCAGTGAACACATTGCGCTCGTAATTCCCACTTACACGACTGGAAAGTGAAGGCAGCATTACATCATTCCCCCCTCTGCTAGTTTGCTTTCTTGAGTCATGGTTCCACGATAATAACTTATAATACATACTGTTAGTTATGGCTCTTCCGCTCAACATTTGAAGAAAGTTCATTGTAACACCCATCAGACCCAGATAACCCCCTGTCTTGAGAGAAACGTATACGCAGAGGTGCATCACGGGAATACAGTATGTTTTCATTAACCAAATCTTCTGTGTAATACAATCTTCATTTAGAGTCCACCCACGTAATAAATGGACACTATTTAGTAAATCCATTAATAAGTCAGAAAAACTCAACGAGGACTTCATTTCACTCATCAACATCATCACCAACAGTAATAGGACCTGCATTGTCTCTGGACCCCCCCGCCCCGAAATTCAGCCGCCTGAGACAGCTCCATATGTTTTTAAAGAACTATTGCACGAACAATAAAATCCCTCATGTGGACAACTTTTTAGCCTTTTTTAACAGACCGGAACTATTCAAAAAGGACAGACTGCACCCCAACATCCCCGGATCCCACCTCTTCTCTCAGAACATCCAACTCACCATAGACTCATCATGAAGGTCCCTCTCCACACCCAACAGCATCCCGGTAATTATCAGCAGAGAGCGGACTAAATACAAAACTCCCATTACAACCAGTATCAATATCAATAATCTCAGACCTATTCCCAAAGCACAACCTTCACATAATCCTGTCACCCAGCCCTCCACAATAAACATGGCCCTTTTAAATGTCCGCTCTCTGCTGAACAAGTCTTTTATTGTAAATGATTTGATTTTAGAACATAAACTGGATTGTCTGTTTTTATCTGAAACTTGGCTGACTGCAGATGCACCTGTTGTTCTCACAGAGACCTCCCCACCTCATTTTAGCAGCACCTTTTCTATAAGAACCAGCAAACGGGGAGGGGGCACTGCTTCTATACACTCAAAAACTCTTGACACAAAACCTATTTTATTTGACTCATACACTACTTTTGAATTCCACGCAATTGTTTTTAATAACCCGCCGATTTTATGTGTCACTATTTATAGACCCCCCCAAAATGCCCTCTTTTTATCAGTGAATTTTAAGAGTTTTTATCAATTTTATACATTTATTTTAATATGATACTTTTAACTGGTGATTTTAACATCCACGTAGATAACCTTTTAGACCCTTTTGCACGCGAGTTTTTAAATGTTCTTAATTACATGGATTTTACCCAAA
>OMNZ01088742.1:0-40328 GCA_900303255.1 Lesueurigobius sanzi
ACAAAATTAAAACTGTCAATTTTCTAAGCGGATAAAATGGGTACTATATTTTTAGGCGGAATAACATGGAATTGAGTGGGGGAGAATCCTATAGGAGCGTCTTAATACTGCACGGAGGTCGAAGTGGTGTTATTCCACCTAAAAATATAGTACCCGTTTTATCCGCTTAGAAAATTGACAGTTTTTATTTTGTGTAACTATACTTTGAACGTGTAACTACTGACATAGCCCTATTTAAATAGGGGAAACTTGGAAGAGATCAGTGGCTTCTACATTTGGCCCCAAGGGACTGTATTGTAGAGTCAAAATGCTAACACCGTCTTTGGTCGTTTTATGGGACAGACGCCACGCACAAAGACGAGGCAGCCAAGCATCGCCTCATCTAAGCCCAGGTTAGAACATATGTAAGCATGTAAAAGCTGTGAACTATTCCTTTAAGTAACACTATTTTACTGTTTACCACTTTTCCATCACCCTAAAGCTGCTTTAAAAAAAAAAAATCTATACATTGCCATTGCTTTGTTCATAACATCAGTCACAAGGCTTATTATTCTTATTTTTTTCATCATTATCTTCATCATGCATGACCAAAGCTCTTACTATACCACATGTTTCTCCGAACAGGGATTAAAACAAGTCCGGTGGGGCTGATCATGTGTGATAATCAGAATACATTCACCAACCGGAAGTGCACATGATCATGTACGCTCTGCCGCTAATAAGATCACAGCAGCTTCTTCCGCATACAAAGTGGAGGTCAATGGTGCCACTCTTTGATTTAATTCCCCCATGAAGCACACTGTACATAGCCCTGTTTGACTAACCGCTCTCATAAAAGCGTGGGAATTAAGCGAACCATAAGAGACTCATAATAAGCCACACAACAACTGCATTTTTAAAATGTTGAAATTGTGAGCATGAGAAAGAAACTGTGCATTAAAGGGTTGTGAACTGGGCACTTAAACAGCTTATAAATGGAAGAGAATCTCAAGACTCACTAGCAGCCCCTAGAGGCAGGATTATTCCTTGCACCCCAGGGCACTGCCTAATCCAGGATCTTGAGTCCAAACATACAGTAGTTCACAAGAAGAGGATGATAGAAAATAAAATGATAGCTGGGTCACTCTCTCATGTACTTTCACATATAGACTGCTGTATAACTTTAGAATTTTGGCTTTGAGCTGAATTAAGAGTAAAGAATGTATCGTACATCGTGAAGCTCATTGAGAAAATGTCAAAAGAGCAAAGCAGTAATGAAGAATCTATTTCAACCTTTTAATTTTGTTCTGTCTAAAACATGGTTTCATATGTGTTCATTCATTAATGAATGCCTTCAGTGAGAATATACAATTTAAATAGTATTGAAAATAAAGGCAAAAACATTACATAAAAACTGATCCCAATCTTTTGACCGGCAGTGTATAAGTTTATATTTTAAGTTTTAAGTTTACATACCGTTTTAATCTTTTGGCCATTTTTCATAGGATATGAATGATAACACACACACACACAAAACAAATCTTTTTTTCCACTCATGTTAGTGGTTGTGCAAAGCCATTTATTGCCAAAGAACTGAGTTTACTCTTTTGAAATCATAATGAAACAGAAACTACTCAAATGTCCCTCATCTAACGAAAAATATATGTTTGTTTCAAGATGCACAATATGTAAACTTTTGATCAGGGACATTTGGCTATTTTATAGTTCAAAAGTGTAAACAAACATAAATGGCTTAACACAACCTGAAATGTATGGTTTACATACCCTGTCACGGTATGTCAACTTTTGACTGTATATATATACATATAGATATATTTCAAAACACAAATCATCCACATAATAAAATTGAATAAGTTGCTGAAACAGGGTTGCAAGGTAAAACAAAACAAAAAGGCTCAATTATTTTTTTATTCCAGTATGTACTGCAAAATATACTGTAGAATGGAATAGAATTGAAAATGCTGTATATGTCTATACCAGTAGAGACAGAAAATACATTTAAACATTAAAAAAATACACAGTACCAGAGCAAATATATGCTACGTGTATTTTTATATACTGAATATTTTTGTGTTTTTAATTGTGTCCTTGCATCTTCTGCCTGAGGGGAGCAGTTGAATGCAGAGGGTGGCAGGGGTCAGCAGTGATGAGGGGGGCTTTCCCGTTGGCAGAGGTCAGAAACAGGGGTGTGGTGAACCTGTGATTTTTGTGGCCTGTTTGATGATCCGGGAGAGTTTTGTTTTAGATCTAACTGTAAGACAGTTGCACCAGGACGTGATGTTAAAGGTGAGAATGGGATTCAATGAGTGACCTGTAGACAAATTTACTGGTAAACTGGTATTTATTTGTGGGGTTTGTGGGTCGGGTGGGCAAAGGGGAATGATTCTTTGTGTATATATGGTTGAATACTTCTGCGAGTGGGGGGGTAAGGGAATTATTATTGTGTATATGAGGGTATACTTGTGGGGATCGCAGGGTTGGACAGGCAAAGAGGCATTACTCTTTGTGAATTTGGTTGAATACTTGTGGAGGTTGTGGATTGGGTGGGTGAAGGAGAATGACTGTTTCTGTATATGAGGGTATAAGGGTCTGTTTTGCCATCTGTGTGCATGTGCCAGTGGTTGGGTGGCAGAAAAACAAACACAATGGCAGGCACAATGAACATTTCCAAGTGAGGTGAAATCCCCAAGCACTTTAAGGTCTGAAGACTGGAGGAAGTTTAGAAAGAAGCTAAAAATCAGTATTGGAGACAAACATTTTTCAAGGCCCATATGAGATCTCTTGCCTCTGTCTTAATAGAAAGCCCTGGACCCTTTACACATAAACAATGAAAGGCTTTCAAAAGTCCAGAGGCCAACGATTATTTTGTTTCAAGGAAAGTTGGGCCAATCTCTCCTGCGAAACGGAAAGTGGTGTTAAAGGCACAGGTCAGGCCAAGCAGATTCACGCATCTCCCTGTGGGTTATCGCCAAAGAGAACAGTGGAATCACTGTTCACTGCGACTGCAAAGCTGGGTAAGTCTTCATTGATCAGTGTGCTTATTTACTTTTATTTACTTGAACTGTATTGACTGTTGCACCGCAAAAACAATATGACTCAGTGGATTTTAGCTGGACGCCCGCTTACACTAGCCACGCAAACTTGAATGTTTTTTTTTTGATCCTGTCTAAATAACAAATACATAGTCAATAGGACTTACCATGAACAAAATGAGCCTCAAACTCTGTCAGTTGCTGCAGGAATCCAGGCTTTCTTCAGAGCGTCCGGGTGTAATCTCCCGATCGCCCCATTTCTCCCGTTCTTAAAAAAAACTTTTCATCAGGCCCCAACCGTACATCGACCACACAGGAAGAGTGAACCGTCTGCTTTGCTAAATCCTCTTCCAGAACACAATCACGTGAAGCAGTGCTCCGAAACATAAACAATGACGTCACAAAAGATCCTTCTATACTTGTGGGGGTTGGGTGGGTGAAGGGGATTGATTCTTTATGTATATGGGTGCATACTTTAGGGGGTCGGGTGGGTGAAGGCGATTGATTCCAAGTTGTAAGGCACTCTGTTACATTCTTGTATGAAAAGTACTTTATAAGTGAACATTGTTGACATGGCATTTGTATTGGTGTTGTAATTCAGAGGTTTAGTTTAGTTTCTTTGAGCAGTTGTGTTGCCATGTACATAAAAAACAACACACGTGGAAGACAGAAAAAGAAAAGAAACAACACAATGCTCAGAAGGAGTAGGCTGAAGCATGTCGCTTATTTAGCCCTGACTTACACCGGTTTCCTGTGACTACTGTTCACATTCAGTAAGTTATGTTGGCTCAATACTCGTTCAACAGATCACTACATGTATAATACATACTGTATACTGTATGTACATATATATTATATACACACACATTCAAAACATATATACATATACCTTACTTTCCATATAAACACAAATCTTCAAATCTTTGACAGTCTCTTGTAACGCCCTTTGAAATGACTTCTGTTGTGATATTAGGCGAGAATTAATTGATAGATTTATTGTTGTGAAGATTTAAACACTCCACATCATAGAACATTAATGTAAGCTTATATTATAAATCGCTTACAACTGAAAATAATACATTTTTTTCGCAGGCTGTGACTGCTTTGTATTTATCTTAAGCATCCACACTATTTCCTTGCTGTAACCAGGCCGTAAACAACAACAACACCACTGTTTCTTTCTGAACCATGTTTATCAATGTTTCACAAAGCTTGGTCCAGAAGGAGGCCACAGGGGAGCATTAAAGATAAAATACGCTTTTTGATAATGGAGCCAAGCATAGAAACACACCTAAATGTGTCAGTCCCTCTGCTACTTATCACCACATGCATAATGAGCCCTGTAGCTCATATTACGACCGCATTGACAACATTTTTACAACGTCTTCACCCCTGGAACTACATTGGCCCATTTAATAAGGTTTATAATGATTTATGCCTTCATAAGCCCCTTCATCACGTTTTAAATTGGCACTAAAGGCTTCCCAGTTGACCTATTTATTCATTGTAGTTGTGATATGGTTAATACGGTGACTCCTACATACAAGGCCACACGCCCACAGACGCACGGGGATTTCACGTTCTATTATGTCAAACGTGAAAGAGGCTGTTGGTCCTGCAGCAGATTGAAGCGGCAAAGAGGCAATTCAAAAGCTAAAGAAACCAAAAGTGAATTGGCAAGTTACGGGACCAGATGTTTTTCATCACCATATTTCCAACATAACAAAATAGTTTTTTTTACATGTCTAAAGGTGCAAAATTGACAATGAGTGATAATTATTAAATCTTGAATCATATACTTGGTGGCATTTATGTTTTTCACTTTATTTGGATGTTTGGGGACAGTGTTTGCTATTTCCCTCATCTCAGGGCAGTTTTTAAACCACAGTGTGCTAAAATGGCAGTATGATTGATGTGAGAGCATAGACAGGATGTACAGTACATGCTGTAGATCAGGGGTCTCCTACCTTTTTTTACGCTTTGAGCTACTTTTGTATACAAAAAATGGCAGTGAGCTACTTATACTTCAAAGAAACACATGTAACTAGGCTACTAGGCCTGCCAAGATGATCATTTAACACAATTAAAAGAAAATGACTGTAGTTTCTGCTTTATGGTTTGCTATATTCACCTAAATGTTTGGAGATGTTTTGTTCAGAACAAAAAAAATGCATCTAAAATTTGACTCTTGAAGCGTATGTAGAAATGTAGAAAGCCTTTGGCGAGCTGTCGATGTTATATTACGAGTAGGGAACTGCAACGTTAGCTGCTTCGCCCTTGTTTTCGTTGTTTTCCTGCTTCTTTTTGCCTGGATTCATCACGTGAAATGTGTCATTGCGTCACTAGAGCGAGCCTCTCTGATTGGTTGCTCCAAAAGTTCCGATTTTCCAACTTTCGCTTTCGAGCATGAGAAAAGTGTGAATAAGTGGGTGAAGTCGATTGGGCGTCACGGTGGCTATCTGTAAGGAGTTTGCATGATCTCCCTGTGTCTGTGTAGGTTTCCTCCACTACCACTCATATGCATAATAGGTGCTCCTCTGGGTCCTGTACTCCCCTCAAAAAGATATTCTAAAAACTCAATGGGAGGCAGATAAAGGGAAAAAACTAAACACTCACATGAAGACATTTCCTTGTGCACGTGTGTGTTTGTGTGGTGGGATTTCATGTGTATCCCGGGGTCGTTGGGTCAGATGTATGGTCACGGTCACTGGCTGTGGGTCTGCAGGTGTCACTGTTCGACTGATGAGAAGGATATTTCATCTGCTCCCTTTAGGCTGCTGTGTCTGAGCGAGCGAGAGCGAGAGAGAGCGAGAGAGAGGTATTGTAGAGAGGCAGGTGGTGAGATACTGTCCTAATCCCGAGCCAGGGCAGATGGCGGGCCGTGGCACCTGCATCCCCCTTTAGACCTGAGGACAGAGCTCATATCACCACGGTGACCGACCTGCACGCACACACGTAAATCACACACACACACAGGAACACACAACCTGTCGAAAGTGACTGTAGGAGATGAATATCCTTGCTTTAGACCAGTGGTTCTCAAACTGTGGTGTAGGGGCTGCTCCTGGTACACTGTCTTCTGGTGGTAATGGTATTGGGGAGTATCCTGCGTATTGGATTTTTTATTGTGTACTGGTGAGGTTCTTAGACCAGGGCTTGGAAAGAAAAATCTCTATTTGTCCTCAGGAAGGAACTACAAAGGAGGAATCCGGTGGAGTCTTTCATTGCAAAGTTTGCATGTGCCTTGCAGTGAATGAATGGTTTAAACGCTATAATCCGGTATAATAGTTTAAATGATATAATTCAATGATTCAATTCTGTTTCCTGTTGTAAACTAATCATGTTTTGGGATCGTATTTGGGTCAATTATAACGGTTTCCTGTTTAAACTCATGTTGGCCTTTGCTTGAATGAACAGCTCCTCTGAACACGTCATGTGCGTTTAGTTCAAATGATTTCATTAGTTTAGTGAAATGCAAGTATTTTGACTCAAGACGTTGAGATGGCGTTTCTCCTCCTTAATACATAGGACACATGTGAACCAGATGTATAAGGTCATATAACTGAAATACTGAGCTTGTGTTCTAAATAAGTCTTGACTTAATTTGGCCTTGTCTCAAAATCATGTTTGGCCCTGTAAAATCTGATTTACAAAATAAGCACGTGTTTACTGCTTGTCAAATGCAGCAAGGACGTTAAGAGACTATTAGAGTTGTCAGGGTTTGTGTTTTTCCACTTGTATCTGTAAGGATTTAACACGGAGTAAATTACCCAAATTGTCAGTTGGTTTGACACCTGTTGTAATACAATTTGCATACCCTTATATATACTCATAATTAAATTAAACGTTTTGAGATCCATATACGGTATGTCCACTGTTCAGCTGTACTTTACATATTGGAAAAGAGTCATCTTTTGACGTGGCGACCCTGAAACACTCACGCCCAACTTGAATGAATACATTTCCAATAAAGCTTCCTCATTGAAAGTTTCATTTCTAAAGTTTCTGGCAGCTGTGTATAGGTAAAAATAAGGTTAACAATTTCAACTTTCTCATAGTGACTTCGAGGTCAGCAGCGACGAGAATCTGTCTGAAAGAACCTATTGTATAAGTACCACTTACCTAATAGCATTTGTCATGTGAGTTAATGCTGGAGAAAGTGTGTCTTTCAAAAGTTTTCATCCAATTTATGGTCGATTCAGTTGGATTTCTCTTCAATCTTTGTAATATTAACTTGATTGTTTGATTAAGTTAGATGCAGACAAAGGCAACACTCTCAAATGTGTTGGTTCCACAACAGATCATTGGTTATTCCTTGAAATATACTTTAGTTCAGAAACACACGACTCATTGCTTTATGCACTATAGCTAGAGATGTTTAGGGTCAAACCCATCCTTATTACGTAAAACTATTGTATTTGCACAATTCCACCAAGAAAATTCCAAGTTTGTGAACCTTTTTCTTTTGGTTATCAAACTGGCAAGCACAACACACAAGACAAACCAACAGCAGGATCAATAGTTACATCAAAAACTGTGGTTAAAGTTGAAGGATGCTGTGTCACATCCTGGCAGAGGCGGACAGTTCTCACTTACAGCACAATGTAATTCAGTGGGTTTTTGAAGTAACTGTTTGAAGGAGTTTTTATCACACAGTATTTGAATTTGAAAAGCAGTACTCTTACTAGAGAAAATGTTAATTTGGTTGACTGTTTCTTTTTGATCAGACCAGCTTAGGTTTTTCTGCATACCTAACAATTCCGATTGCTCACTTCCTGCAATCTTCCTCAGAGTTGGTCACATGGTGTTTCTACAGTTTTTGGTGCTGTTTTCCCACCGGTGGAGGTGGGACGACAGCACCATCTACAAAAATCCCATGCAGGTCATGCAATAAAACGGGGAGGGCTTTCAGTATCCGAAAAAAGGAACATAAAACAGAATGTGAAAAAGAAACGGCGAGGGCGTGCACACGAGCAACCAAACAAAAAGCTGAACTGGAACAACTCAAATCCGCTGTCTCGGACCGTTGCAAAAGAGAAAACCAGACTATGGACTGGGATGGCACCAAAATCATCGGTACTGAGGACAACAAATATTGGCGCTGGATAAAGGGTGAGGGGGTGATGAGGGGGCTTTTTTGCTTTCACGCACTTTGGACGCTGTACTGATGTACTGAAGAAGTCGTCCTACCTCCACCAGTGGGAAAACAGCACCAAAAACTGTATAAATCAGCTGACGAGACACATCACAGTAACACCATGTGACCAACTCTGAAGAAGACTGCAAGAAGTGAGCAAACTGTCAGGTCTGCAGGAAACCCTAAACCTAAACTGGTCTGATCAAAAAGAAAGAACTTAAACAGTTTAGAGAAAAACTGGCAAGTAGTTTACAAAATATGTTTTATGAAAAAGATGGAAGATATAATCAAGGAGGTGAGGTAAACTATAAAATGATAAATTATAGAACTAATAGGAAATTACTAACAATTAATGGAGTAAAATTGTGGAACAAACTCAGTGCAGACTTGAAACAATGTCCAAATATAAAACAATTTAAAATCAGATACAAACGTAATATTTTCACAAAATTCAATGAAGAAAGTACTTAACTGCCAATTATATATTGTGTGGACTGTGGAATTATTTGTGCTGAGCAGTGATACTGCTTATTGACAAATGGTTGTCTAGATGGACTAAAAATCTGAATGTACGCGGTTTTGTAACAGTTGCACCGTTAGCGAGGAGGAAGGATTATTACTTCTTACTGTTGCCAATGGAAGAACTGTGAGAAAAAGAGAAAAAGGCGTAACATGTGAAGAATACATATTTTACGATAAAGTATAAAAATGGGGGGGTAGGATCAAATACGTTTAACTTCTTCCTACTCCCTTTCGAACATGTACAGTATTATTGGAATTTTCTCATAACATGATCAAAATAAAGAATCAATCAAAGCCAGGCAAATGTTTTTGTGAATGGAGATGGCACATACAGTAAGTGCAGGAAAATGTAGTGTGTGTGTTTATGATTTTTATGACAAAATGTCATAAAAGAAACACCTTAAAGGTGCAAGTGAAAAAACAAAACCTTGATGTTAGTGGTATTTGACCTTTTAGTGATCAAATATGCAGTTTCTGATAAGTTTCTGCTACAAAACCCTAAAAACAATAGATCCTGGAGGAGGCCACTGTGATGGAAAGTAAAAGGTGCCATGCTGCACCCATACAGTCACTGGGTCACTTAAAGGTCAAATAATGCAGTGGTTCCCAGCCTTTTTTGCCTTGCTTACCCCTTGGACCTTTCATTTATTCTACAAGTACCCCCTGCCTCAATGGTTTTGTCGATTAGGTAGAAAGTCAAAGACTAAAACGCTTAATTATCAATAAATTTAAAAAAAGACACCTAAATACACTGAAACTCTCACTCTTTACAGTTACTACATGTTTTTTGTCTTTGACTATAATAATCGAAAATACAATTTGTTTTATCTTATTTTGTATCTGAAATTAATCCAAGTAACCTCTCGCGTACCCCTAGGGGTCCCTGTACCAATGGTTGGGAAACACTGAAATAATGCATTAATGTGAAATGTGTAATGTGTTTGTTGAAGTTTTTTCACATAAAAGGTATGTAGCTCCTTTAAAGTGTGATTTTGGTCTGTTTTTTTTTTTTTTTATTATCTCACATTAAAACAAGGTACAAAACTTCAAACTGACCACTGTCATTTCCCATATATTATATTAAGAATTATTTTGTTCATCTAATTTCTACGACAAATTCTTTGGAAATGTTCACATCATTTTATGCAGTGTCCTATTACATACAAACAAAAAAGTAGAATTTTCAACAAATACATTTTTAGTTTCAGTTGAGTAATGATTTGAGACACTACTTTTTACTTCAACTCGAGCAAAAATATACTCCAAAGCAACATGACAGGAGAGCTTGGCACTGGGGGTCAGACAAGATTTACCCCTTCTCATCGTAGCTTGGCAAAACATACTTTGGAAAATGTAACAAAAAAGTCACTAAAAGTACTAAAAGTGTGAGTGCTGCATCTGCATTGCTTTCACACTGTTGGGCGCACAATGTTTCAGAGCTGGATGGCTGCTCGGTGAAATGAGCTGATGCCACTGTGTTTGTTTACATGTGCAATAATCCAGTTAAAAGCTTCCCTTCAGATCGCTGTGACCTTTCAAAGCAAACAGTGCCACCGTTATTATCTTTGTACTCTTTTTGGCAATCTCTTTGAAAATAAGCCACGAGGTTCAGTGTAACTTCAAAAGTTACGTGTGTGCTTTATCATCAACTCAAGTTCTTTAATGGCAGAAAGTTATGTATTTCATAGAGTAAGAATGATTACACAAAAACCTTTATTTCACTCATGGTTAGTGGTTACGTGAAGGCATTTATTGTCAAAAAACCTGTTTGTTTACGCTTTTCAACTAGAAACTAGCCAAATGTCCCTGAACAAGATTGTACATATTGTGCATCTTGAAACAAACATCAATTTATTTCAGCTGAATTGAGTTTTTTTGAACAATTTTCCTGGCAGTTGTTGACTCCTGCTATCATTCATATTCTATGAAATGCATACGTTTACATACCCTGACATACTGCCTGCGTAAGCTTAGATAAGATAGTTCTTTATTAATCTCACAGTGGAGCGTTATGCCTAGCAGCTGGAGCGGTCCAGCGCCGAGTATGTAGTTTATTATCCTATTTCAGTATTATTACTATCAATCAATCAGTTTTTGTAACGCCCAATATCACAACAGGAGTCATCTCAGACGTTGGTTCAAACACAAAACAAGTCAATATCAAACATCAAACAATGAAATGTCAGCCCACATCCACAATGTTTCCCACATCCAGTTCCAGAAAACTCAGGAAAACCACGTGGGACAAAACCGGAGAAACCTCGAGGAGAACCACATTGGGGAAGGGATCCACACCTATGGACGGACGGGCCAGATGGTTCCCAGGTTGACAAGTCCCGTAGCTTACTACTGTTTGCAAACATTTGTCTCCTCTTGATGGCACATTTCCTGACTTTTGGCCCCTCGTTTTGTGATCCTGTCCTAAGAATGAAAGCTATCTAATCTTATCTCATGGAAACATTTGAGCTCAACTGTACATCCAAATTGTGAAGGAAGTCAATGCTGGTCAATAGTACCATCCAAAAAAGAAGTGAATAGCAAATGACTAATGTTAATGCTTCTTGAAAGACATGAGAATCAGCTGCAATTATGCTTCTCCAAAATGGCAACTGTTCACAATGTAATGTATGATATTGATTGGGTTTTTGATTGTTCCTTCTTCTACACCCAGTCAATAGCCTCTTGTGGCCCTACACACCCAAACCATTGCTAAATTGCTGGTCTTCTCTTTCTTTCTTTCTTTCTTTCTTTCTACACAACCAAGAAAGAAATTGCAAAGCGCATAGCAGACCATTCCCCTTAATCCTATAGCCACTCCGACAAGACACATATGCGTTTGTCTGCGTACAACTCCTCCTTTCGCTGTTCAAACACCATTTCCGATATCTTATGCCCGGCCAGTGAAATGCCACAGCTATTCATTTCTCTCTGGATACAACTGGTCTCGCGCAACCACTTACGCTCAGCTCATTTCACCCCACAGCCATGCAAGTCTCATTGAAAAGAATAGAGGACAGCCAGGGAAAACCAGCTCTATTTCAAGCCTGAATGGTGCGGAGCCGCAGATATGATTGTTTGCATCAGTGTAAGGCGATGCTGTGTACAAGCCGAAAAGCAGAGACACTGATAGCAGGCATCATTCTACATAATTTATCACTGCTATTGAGTGCTTTGTGTAGTGTTCCAAATTATCATGGAAATTAATTAGTCGTGAGTGCTTTTAGCCAGACAGGGCATCCGTCTGTTTATGCTGTGATTACTGGGCTATTATTATATACCATGCTTCTTCCCTAATCACCATATACATCCAAAATCTCTTCATTGTGTGTCTTAACAAGATTTTGATGACATATACTTACAGGCTAATTTCTGTCTCAAACTTGTGACTGATATCTATTTTGTGTTTAATATGATATGATAAGAAGATGAAAAGGAAAACTAAAGAAAGCTTAGCTTAAGGCAGTGTTATTATTTTCTGTTGTGGCCCCCTTAGGAAGAAGAAAACATTTGGCGCCCCCCTCCTCCTCTCTCATCCGCGACTATAACTAGGCTAGTATCATTCGTCAATAAAATTGTTATTGTAACCTCTGCATAACATTGTAGAAAACAAAAAAGAAAGAAATAGAGATAGAGATAGAAAAAAAAAATCAAACTATAAATCCTATGTTTATGGAGCGAGAGAGATTTTATTGTGAAAGGTCAACAGGAAGCGCTTATTTCTTAGATTATTGACAAACAGGGCAACTTTGGAAAGTGTCACCGTTGTTTTGGATAAGGTTTGAAGGCGTGTGTTCATTTCCAACACATGGATAGAGCTTTGGAGTGTGATGTCACGTAATGGGGCGTGGCCAGCAGATTGTGTTGATGTGTATGTGGTTGAGGCGCCATCTTACCGGTCCAAACAACAAACTGCTAACTGTAGAACTAAGGGCAAATAACTTCAGGAGAGTTGGGGCCTGTTGTGTAGTTGCCTACCATGTTAGAAGGCACTATCTATGAGGGAATAATATTGACTTAAATGGGTGTTCCTCCCGATTGGGGGGTGGGTGGCTCATTGGGACTTAAGACGGAGTGAGTGAGGTCCTATGGACGGACCTTCCTCCGACTGGGTTCCTGGGGTGTCCATCGGGGCCTACATAAAGTATATGAAGAGTTTATTTGCAAAAACAGATAAGTGCCATTGACAAAAATCAACATATGCTTGTAGTTTTCTCTTTTTGTAGATGAGATTTTAATGACCAGATCTATTTTAGTGCATCAGAAATATGAAGTCACTTGTTATTGATCAAATTAATTCACCTTTAACTTTACTGGTGCTACCTGTAGAGTATGGTAATACAAATTTAAAAACTTAGCAAAAAATTCAAAACGGAGATATCTGCTTTTGCAAACAAACTCTTCATATATATATTTTTTGGGTTAATTTGTGTTTTTTTTTCTTGTCCTACTGTTCTTTTATCTTACTCTACATATTTATTTTCCTCTTGTTGGCATAGTTCTATTTTCCCTCCTCTGCACAAAAAATCCATGTCAAAAAAAAACATACCCTCAAAAAAACATTTTTCACAATAATTCCTCAACTCTTTTCACACCCCTACTATTACGCTGCTCACTTTTGCTTCTATTTTTTACAAACAAACCTTTAACTACCAATAGGATCATCACCTCAAACACTCTTTATCGTGTCTGTTAGTTGTATGTACTGTATGTCAAACATCGTCTGTCATGCGTTGCATGTCTTTCACTGTGTCTTACATCTTCTTCCACTCCTGTATCTGTCTTGTATAATAAAAATATATATATTGAAAATGGGCTGTGTTTTCATTGTTTTGTGGCCCTGAAAAATGGTGGAAAAATTCCCATAATGCATTGCACTGTGATGTAATTTCCAAAGCTCTGTGCATGGGCATTTGTGAAAGTGCACCGCACATGGAGAAAGAGACAAGAGAGAGAGGCAGCGGAGACAGCGCCTCCTTCAGGTGAGCCACGTAAACAAAACACACCCGCGGGGGAAAAGTCTGCACACTCCGCTAAACCAGGGCACCATTTTACAAACGCATGTGGCTAAACTGGTCCATGTGATGGCTCCCTGTGCTGCGTAAAAGGCTCATATGGGCAGCTCATAGCAAAGTGCACTTGCCTTTTGTCACAGCTACAGAAAGTTTGGGGGGTGTAGGCAGATTAGTTTGCCTTCTGCATTGCATTCAATCTCTAAATGTATGCACGTTTGAGGTTGAGGCCTAATGTCTTAAGTAGTGGGAGTTTAACCTAGTACTTTTTGCGCGTAAGATGGGAGAGCTCCTTGTCTTTCCTCCGGTACGGCGTCTTTTAGCGGAACGCAGTACCAGCTTTCACCCCTGGTCTTTCCTCGTGTCCCATCGTAGTCAAAGTGAAGCTAAGCGCTGCATATCTTTGTCATATTTCCTCGTCTTAGCTTTCGGGAGACTTTTGTTTGTCTCATTATCTCTGTATCTCTCCGCCTTTCTTTTCGTCACTGTTAAATATATAAAAAGCATGTTCCCCAGGATCACATGCGCCCCCTCCTCCCCCCCTGGCATCGCCCCACTGTTTGAGAAAGACTGGCTTAAGGGGAGGCATAAATCAAAAATCCTCTCTTTTTGATCAGGTTTTATGACAGTTTACTCTCTTAAACTCTCACCTGAAAAAGCCTAATCCATTGTGTTTCACTGTCTTCGTAGATTTACTCAGACATCTCCCTAATACCACTAACAAACAAAGTTAATTGTGTTATTTTACTCTAACTGGAAGAATTAAAGTCCTGAGTATGTTTTGTTTACCGTATAACGTGTATTTGGCGGATTAAACAAAGCAAAGCTTAAATGCAAACTGTCACCGAGTTTGAGGAAACGTTGAAATATCGAAATGGACTGTTTGCCGATTGTAGAAAAGTAATTAAATTTGAGGACGTTGTTTTCAGGACGAGCAGCAGTGTGTGCCAAACCAAACTGATTAATGATGATAATGTCTTGGCAAAGCGCGGTCCAGACTGAATCCATGTTAAATACCACAGTTTATGAATATGCTAAATAAAAGTTAGTGTTGAACAATTTCCATCTCATTACGCCAAGTTAATGTGCCCAGCCACTGTTTGAAATGCACATAGCCATCACTAAATCTATAGCAAACACCACAACATCCTCATCACTTTAAAAGCTAAACATCTATCGCTCCATGGAAAGCTAATTCTTTTCATAGAGGTATTACAGTGCAATAAAAACAAATAGATCATTTGAGCACTGTCTTGTACAACACGTGTAATACACTGTACTCTTACTTTGTTATATTCTGGCACAGTGAGCAATTAGGGCGACTAGCAGGACTGCTGGCCCTTATGCACAACATGATGTTCTTGCCGCATAGATAGTAGTTTTATAATGAACTACCCAATTGATCTGAGCGTCGTGAAGACCACTTCCATTGCACCAGCTAATTATCCAGTTTTTTTTTGCATTGAGATGAATGTACTGTCCCTAGACGCTAACGGAGAGGAATAGTACACTGGTAATGGTTCTATATCATGCAAAATCCGGATGAAAAAAAAAACAAAAAAACACTTCACATACAGTATTCATACTCAAAAACGTTTTCCCTACGGTGAGTGTCTTCTTTCATTTGTGCATGTTTCAGTGAGCCTGCTCCCCTCATCTCCTCCCGCACTCAAAATGCCAACTCACACTCCCATGAACTTTACACAGCGATTTCCATGAAGCCTGTATGTGTTTATTAAGTCTTTGGCCACACTCTCTTCCCTGTGCCAGTTTGTTTTTTGTGCGTTAATGCAGGACGGCAGGGGAAGTGATGCCAATGGCGGTCTCTGATTGGCTTAAAGACTTAGACGAGTTGATGCGTACCTGTCTGGTCTTTGCGCGTGCCCTCAGTCACGTAAAAAGACCAAAGGTGTTGTTAGCATTTAGCCTCTCCCAGTATATTCAGATGGGATCACACAGGGGTGAAGTAAGAAGCCACCAAGCTCTTCCACTTTTTCCCTATCTTCACTCCCAGTGTGAGAGTGGACGTATTACTGCGCAGACGTGCCCCTGGGGTGTTATTACGCCTTACAATAGTACCCCTTTTTATCAGCTTTGATGTTTAATTTTCTGTAGCTATACTTACTATATAAAAAAATATACTTACTATACTTTACATGACTGTATAAATCAGCTAACCAGACACATCACATCACACGTAACATCTTCTGAGGAAGGCAGCAGTTCAAGCAGCTGAAACTGTAAAGGTAAAAACAAATACACAGGTCTGACTGTAACCTCCTGAGACCCGAGCTGTTGTTTGGCCTCCCTTTTACATTTCCTCTCGGTATTTTGGATAGGTATGTACCAATAAATGCAATATCCAAATATTTTTTCTTTTTTCTCTATGAAGGTCTTCATAGAAAAAAAATGATGTCCTCAAATGTGGACAGTGGGTCTATGTTCCCACGGAACACAGTAACAACACAATTTTAGGCTGTCTAAATCACAACTGAACAAGTTCCAAACCAGTCTGGGTCAGTCAAAACCAGCCAAACCGACCAAACCCAGTGCGAACTTGTACAAAACCCGTATTAGTCACTACAAATTCATAAGGATAAGTAAAGAAACTAGCGAATTAGGAGCAAGTTACGGTAAAATAGCGAAAACAAATGAAAAGCCTGTCCCGGCTACATATCCACTGCCTACAAGTTATGCTACAAAAATATTAGGCAGTGAAAAAAATATTTGAAAGTTGATTAAAACATAACACAGCACCTTTTAAATTAACAGTCAACTTTCACGTTCTGTTAAGGAGTAACGCACCTCTCCCGGGGTGTTCATTTTAAACACATATGTTTGCAGATTAATTTTAATGACTGAGATCCTCCTTCACTTGGGGGGGCAATCATTAAAATCACGCCTCTCTCTGGTTTCGTCGCCGCTGGGCCCCAAGGACCCACAGGTGCCGTGCGATTGGCTCCAGCTGTGCCTCATTTGCATATCTAATGCAATCAGGAAGCTCATAGACCTGGGATCACTCTCGGAGTCACTCAGACGCCAATCAAAACCTGAAATCTGTCAGTGATAGAGATTCGGTGTGAGATGGGTAAACACATGGAGATTTTTGTATGTCGGAGGGAGCACGCACATGAATGGACGTGTGAATGTGGCGATATGGACTAACAACTGAGGCCAATCAAATATTCTTACTGCTATGTTTGGTCCCCCTGTGATTACATTTATGCAAATACAGGCCTTTTTTATATAAATCCTGACTGTAATGTATGGAGATTTGGCACAGCAGCGTTTGAAAGCACTTTGAAAGCGGCGCTCCCCACGGGCGCAGAGAGCCTGGGCGTGTGTAAATGTGTGTTTGTTTCGCTGTTGTGCGTGGCCCGCTTGTGTGTGTGCCCCATGTTTGGAGCACGTCGAGCCAAGGGACATCAGTGATGCCACCACTGTCCCAGTTTCTCACATCCCTCTTAAAAACATGTTGATTCAGACAAACCTTCCCTCTCTCTCCTCTTCCCTTTCTCGTGTTCTCTCCCTCGCTCCCTCTCTTCTCTCTTCTCTTGGGATGGACTGAAGACGTTCACCACACACGCTCATCACCCACAGCAAGCATGTTTGATTTTTCACTTCCCTCCTTTTTCACTCTACTTTACTATTCTAAATCATCTCTTCCCCCTGTAGATTGCTACAAGAAACTTGTCAATAAGAAGCAGCAAGAGCACCCCTGCTTCTTGTGCGGTATTTCAACGAGACGGCAGTACAAGTGGCGTCTCCGGAGAGATGCTGTTGGTATATCAACACACAGTCAAGTAATTCCCTGTAGTTTCTAACAGTCACTCACAGTGCGGTGGTAGTGGCTGCAATGGATTCTCCTCACCCTTATTTCACTCTGGAGGTAATGCATGGGAGCAAAGGAATAGTTTCAAGTGTGGCTAATGATGTTATGCTAGAAGTATTGTATTTTTGTTCTATAGATTTTGAATTCAAATAGAGCCAAAGCTAACGCGAGGATGAGCTCACTGTGTCCCCACATTGCCCTTATTTAAGATGCTTGCACAGTTGTACTGGGACAACCATAACAGGAGCCTTCAAGTGCCTTCATTGATTAATGTTTCATAGTGCTGTATAATATACACTGCACCTGTCTTCTGCTCTATCTAGCACTGTCGAAAACTTTCGCCTGGTCTCTCAGTACTCACTCTCCTTATTGTACTATATAGTGATACTATACACCTATACAACGATTGGCACCTTTAACCAAAATGGCACCTCAAACCTTTGTACCCAATTCTTAATAAAAATGAAAAACAAAATACACAAGGTAAACAATGGTACCAAACAAAATGAACAGAAATGCAAAACCAAACACTGCAAACCATGTAGGCAAAGCAAACCATGTAGGCAAAGCAAACCATGTAGCCAAAGCAAAGTAAATAAAAACAAGCAAAAAAAAAAGGCCGTAAAGTACAGCAAAATAAACATGCAACAAAAAAAACATATGGGGCAAATCATGGGGCAATGAAGGACCATGAGATTCATTGAGCCCTTGTCTAAAAAAAACAAAATACAGTCTGTGCAGACTACTGTCCACACCGTGCCTGCACTGAACGCACTGTTTGTCCACGAGCGTGTAGCGAGGAAGTCAACACAATAGTGTGAGGATGAACCTGTTGTCAAAACTGTGTGGACAAAACAGGAATGGGACAAAAGAATGGCCCCAGAAGGTGGCAGCTACAATGTGGGTCGCACACAGGTGCACCTTGCGATGGGATTCGTAACCAAGTCCCACAACAGCACAAGACCCAAGGCCGAATTTGGTAATCAGCGATGGCATTGAGCCCAAAGCAAGCCTTAACCATGTGTACGTGCCCAACAGCACGCACTCCCAAGGAGGAACATCTCATGGACCAGACCAAAACAAAACTCCTGGACCTAACACAACCATTGTTAAGCAGTGCCAGTATACTGTATAAAGCGAGACAAGGCAAGATGGTAAAACTACCTTGGATGAGAAGAGAGAAAAGCACAGGGTGGTGTGTATGGCTATAAAGGCTACGTCAGGACCAGCCACCACTCACCATAAAGGTCTGGGGTCTTTTCTGGTGTGACAAATCTGAGCCTCTATTTCTCTGGTGCTCAAGGCTTGCTCCTGCTGCCATGATCAGTGCCATATGCTGTCATCAGTCCAGCTCTTTCAAGCCATTGGTAGGATTCCTTGATATCAGCTTCGAGCCTTTGTCTTGATGTGCTTATGGATCTTGGATGTTTCATTCTGCATAGTGGCTCTCAATGTCACTAGTCCTTGACCTCCGTCCTTACGGCTGGTATTCAGTCTCAGGGGTTGGCTGGGTTTGCATGAGAAAGTTTTATCTGTCCAGCAGTTTAAACCACTAAAGCAGTTAAAACTTTACAAGCAGGGGCTTTTAGTCCTCTCAACACTATTCCTGTTCAATCATTGGCATAGCAGGCGGAGAAGCAACTTGTAGATGCAAGACGGATACATAAACTCACAGGAAACTGCTTCTAAATTGAGCAATAATAAAGTCAAGTAATTATTTGTTTTACTGACTCTCTGAGTGCTTTTAAAATGACTACTCTAATCATAACCTTTTTGTCTAAATGTCACCATCTCTCGCGTGGTGAGCAATTTCATCTCCTGGACTACAGCTATTTCCTATGCTGTTTCCTTTTAGTCTTTAATTGAGCAACTTTTTAAGTGTTCACAGTTGCTTGCTGTGATAGCTTTTGACAAACCAATTTTGTCAGACAGCAGGTTGTGAAATAGTTGGGAACAAGATTTTGGGGGATGAAAACCATCTTGTCAGAACCCTTCGTCAGCTCCACTGTATATCGATCCTGTGCGTGGATGTGTGGGCTAAATCACAGCCCAAGCGAGACTCTGAGAAGTAGGTTACCCCAGGCGCTAGTTGCTGTGCTGCTCCGAGGCATAGGTGGGGGTAGACATTTAGCTTTGAGCGTGTTACTCTTGTCTTCGTGGATGGGAGCCCCTTTGTGCTTCTCTTTCCGCACTCTGGCATATCGCTGAGTTGGCAAATGTGTCTGTCAGACGAAAGGCCTGCTCCTACTCACTAATCAAGACGATCCAAGAGTGAGTGCGCAGGGGTTGTTTTGCTCATCAATTTGGTTTAGCGAAATGAAAAATGCAGATATTTTCGCCATATGTCGCAAACTTGAAGCACAAACGAAGACGGGGCCTGGGAGCAGTAGGAGTGCCTGTTGTACCGCATGCCTTTCTCGAGATTTTACTCATGTGGCAGACAATAGGTATTCGAAAATTCATCAAGAAGGAAGAATGCCGACGAACCAGAGACAACAAATCATTTCCGAATACTCATCATGGCACACTGAGCTTTGAACTGACTTGAATAGGAGAAGGAAATTACATCGAACTAAAATCTTGGTTCAGGGAAAAAAAAAAAGAGACTTGAAGGACACAGTGACCCCCACAACGTCTGACAAACAAATAAACAGCGAGGTCAGTCGTAGCTGTAGCTCAAAGACACAGTGGAGACAAAATTGTAAATTGAAGACACTGCGTTCAGTTTATCATCAAAGAATTGCATTTTAGTCCTTGAGGGTGGTTAATATTTATCATTATACACTTCACATATTCATTTTCTCATCGGAATGCCCATATGGGGTTCTTTCCATTACTGAAAACATGAGGCAATTTCCTGTTACAAACTGAGCCTATCTACAACCACATTGCTGAGTGATTATTTAATTAAGGAGAGAGCGTGTGTGCACCTGCTGTGTTCTTCATTGTAATTGTATTGATTTTTGAGATTGATTACTTTTGTTCTGACGGGACACACGTGCGAATACAGATCCGTTTAGGAAGCATAGATCAAACAAGATGAGATAGGAGACTGGTGATATGGATGTTATATGCATGCTTTACAGGGATTCCAAATACATCTTGCCCACTATCGTATGGTTAAGATTAAGGTGTATTTTATTGTCCACGTAGGAAAATTTGTCCTCATCATTTGACCCGTCTATAGATACAGCTAGAGCAGGGTCGTGAACCTTTTTAGCTAAAAGAGTTAGCGTTCTTGATCACTTCCCGACACTTTACATATGACCTCCCTGCTGCACCTCAGTAAAGTAAAGCAGCATGTGGCCCTCACTCAGCCAATCAGAAGGGATCACCCTACATCACAGATCCCACCTCTGTGGCATTTGACCAATCAGCAGAGAATTAAACTTCCTGTTTTCTCTGAAGTCCCAAAAAGGAGCTAGTTTGGCTAAATTCACATTACATTTCTGTACATAACATTCTAAGACTTGAATTGACTTTTTGTTTTTGAGGTGTTTATGAGAATAGGTGCAAATTTAATTGTTGTCCAACATGATGTCAGTGTTGTAACTACTTTGATTGATCAATATTACAGGTTTGAAGCTCTCAATCTTTTTTGAGACTGGTTCGAAAAAGAGCATTGATGTGTTCTCTTGCCCATAACTACTTTTTATAACTTGATAAAGTTAAGGTAAGTTTTTATTAAGTGATTCAGAGACAGTTTAAGCCCATTTCTAGTAATATTACAGCTATAAATAGGGAATTTCAGTGATTTTTTTGTCAGATTTGTGACTTTTTTTTGTATTTTCATATATACACCATTATGATTTTTTACACCCCTAAAAGGGCGAGGCATCGAAAATGGTCACTGCGTTCACAATGATTTCAGACATGACAATGAAACAACAGAAATAAAGTTGTATTATGTCCTCCAATGACACTCCAAGGAATATTTGAATGAGTGCTCTATAAAGGGTTAAAAATCATTTCTGTGAGAGCCATACAATTTTTGTTTTACTCTGAATACAATTACTGCAAATGTGTGAAATTTAAAGGGAAAGGGAATGTTATTTGTATAGCGCTTTTCATATGACATAGTCACACCCAAAGCGCTTCACACAGGAAAGACCAACAACTATATTCTAACTTTATTCTGTAATACTTATACTTATAGTTATACATACAGTAAAATAGGTTTGTTCTTACTAGGGGTGTAACGATTTAGTTATGCAATAATAATAGCGTACATGTTTATTAGGCAGTATTTATGATGTCTGTTGTTTTTAAAAGGAAAAAATTGGGATGAATTGTTATGCTTTCCAATTTTCCAAAGCTGCTTAATGATAAAATATGCCCCTACAGTCACAAAACTAAACAAAATACAAAATGAACATAATGAAATGCTAGTGCCCCAAAGTAAACAAGCAGTGTATTATGTGTGGGCCATGTGCTCGTTAACTAGTTTCACTTTTGACTCCCCACACAGAGCAGCCTTTGAGGCTCATGGTTGGACTGTTCCTGGACAACAAAAGATTTTTACCGTGATTGGACAATTCACACAAATGTATTTTCTGCATTTGTCTGGACCATATACGCACTGCACTGGATCTATAGCTGGATTTTGATTTTGGGGTTATAGGGAAAGCCGGAGTACCTGCGGAAATCCATCCAGACATAGGAAGAATGTGCAAACTCTACACCAAAAGGTCCACACGGTCTGGGATACGAACCCGGGACCTTCTTGCTGTAAGGCAAGAGCGCTCCCTACTTCACCGTACCGCCTCATGGCTTTCAGCTTGTTGGTTAGAAAATGCTATATTGATCTTAAAAGGGTTACACAAAATGTCCCCCTTCTTAGATTCTGTCCCTTTAAACGTGCACTATGTAATTATTTATGTGTGTGTGTGTGTGTGTGTGTGTGTGTGTGTGTGTGTGTGTGTGGGGGTCTTGAGGTAAAATACACACATATCAAGGTTTTTTTGTTTTTTTTTTCACATACAAATTTTGCATAATGCAGCTTTAAGGCATTCTCTCCATCCCTTTCTTATATGCCCTTCCAGCTGTGTGGATGCAGCTATGGTTGGGTTGTTCTGACAATGCTGATACCACTTAATTTAATCTTTAGAGCGGAAACGGCACAATGGTAGAATCGAGCAGCACAAATTATATATACTGTATGTGCTCTTCAACTTGGCATATTTTTATTCGCTTTGCAACTGTCCACAAACCGTGGTACCAGACTGATACTTGGTACTACTCGAAGCCCAACATCGGAACGGATCGGGGGAAATGGTATCGGAACAACAGTACTGTCAGACATCTGCGCTTGTATCATAAGTGTAAATGTAGCAGCAAAGCCTCAGTGGTATTTTTTTCTTCTTGCGACTCTGTGAAGGAGGGATGAACTGCTACGAAGCCGGCGCTGGGATGGACATAAGTAAGTTACATCAATTTCTGATTGATGTTAATATTATATATTCTTTTGCCATCATAGTATATTATAAACACATCCATCATGATTACTGTGAAGGAATGTACAGGAGATATTGTGAATGTGAGACCTAGAAACCACTTGGGACAGCAGCTAACACTTAACACTCAACTACCTCTTGAATGTGGGAAAAAACAGGTAACAACCGCAGCTTTAGTCAACCAGGTGAGAAAAGATGATAAAAAACGACTCACACAATTGGAATCCACCACTGTTTACAGCCGCTGTACCAGTTTCCCTAGTTCTTTTGTATCCAGGGCTGTAGCAGTGTGATACTATCAGCTGGCTGTTGTGAATGTGTCCTGAGCTATGAGACAGGTGTGTTGACATGGCATTTGAAGCTAAAGGTTATTACTTTGTCATAGCGAGTGACAAGTTATTTTTGTTCCAGCCGGTCTTTTCCAAACACTCACAAAGTTAAACTACATGAAAATGCTGGCGTGTATTATATTTTTTCCACCTATTTGTTTTAAATGAGGTATCTGATGGCTTGAGGCACATTGTTTTGGGGCTGGCAAAGAAACTATTTTGTTCCGTAGGTGTGGGAATTGGGTGCTTGGCTCAATTTTCTGCACTGAAAACGACTTGGATAATATTCAAAATGGGAATAACCTTGCAAGATAGAAAGTCATATCTTCGCACCGCTCCGTGTGGACTGCCAAAAAGTATAAAAAAAGCCTGTTTCCTAACATTCTGATTTCTCAACTTTAACTTCAAAGCCTGAATGGAAAATGAACGGGAAAATTTAGAAAAGTTTTATGCAAACATGTGCCGGCATGCTTAATGTGAATTTCCAATGCGTTTGTGTTGTAGGATGAGATTCACAAAGGAGCGTGCAGATAGGGAGGCAAATAAAATGAAGATGAAAAGTGAAGCCAGCACACAGACACGAGAGAAGGTCGTGTGGGTGGAGAAAGAGAGGATTGTGGGTAATTGTGACTCTCCTACATTATCGCACCACTTATAATAAATACATTTGTTATAATTCAACTTTTTCAACTTCTCTGCGACCTTCTTTTTTTAATTGGTTTCTGTTTCTTGATGAATACATGCTACATTTACATGTTGTTCCAGCATAATGGGCCTTGGGCAGATCATCCAAAACAGTGAGCGCTATGATTTTAAAGATTGAAAGAGCTTTGGTTGAAATAGAGATTGATGAAACTGAATTGATGTGACATGAGAGCAGTTCATCTGGTAATCCTTCAACGCTTCACACCGAGTGCCATCTCACGAGGTGTTTGCGCCACCAAACTTGATTAAGATGAACCAAACAGGGACTGAAAGGGGTCTCGAGTGGACCTGAAGTGAACCTGAAGTGGACTGCGGGATTGTGTCCAAATCGGGTGCCACAAATACACACACCACAACTTGAGAATAATGCTGCTGCTCTTTTTTCTCTTCCTTTTTTGTTTAGTTGTAATTTGTTGTGTTGAGCGTTTAGTTTCGGAATTGAACTGGACTGTCAGTACAAGAAGCCTCCGCACGTACTACACTGACTGAATTATCATCATTCATCTCATATGGGACACTTATGGCCTTACTTGTCCACTGTCCTCCCTCGTAGGCATAGGGTACCATGTGCTATCGAAGAGGAGGCCGCGAACATTCCCTATGAGCATAATCAAAAAACACATGTATATGTATAGGCAAGCTGGTTGAGGTGTCTTGCCCAAAGGCATAATGTATTTGCTTTCTGATAATTGACAACCACTCCACTATCTGAACGACTCATGCTATCGCACTGTAGTACGATTTGACTGGTAATTTAGAGTCAAAACTTCATGTTAAAGCTTGGGCCGGCTTGTTTTCTTGTTGAAGAGTGTTGAATTTCTTTTTCCTTTGCCACCATGGGAGTAAATTAAGAGTTCATTTGCAAAAGCTAAACTTGGATCAATTTAATCAGTTAGAAGTGACTTAATATTAAATACACTGCTACACAAAGAGAAAATTACAAGCACACATTGATTTTTGTCAATGGTCTGTGAACCCTCTCAGGACTCACGCATACGTTTTCTGCATACAAATATATTGCATTATTATTAGGGCCGTCAAAGTTAACGCTTTGACTCACGATTAATCCAAAAATAATTAAAGCATTAATCAAGGATTAAGCGTAAATTACTCGCACATGTTTTGACCGAACAAACTCCAGAGAAAGTGGTGTTTGGTGAAGTAAATTCACTTGAGGCGTTTGTATAAATCAGTGTTTCTCTGGTATGTCATTGGGACCTCACCAAATAAACCTAATAAGCTGAAATCGTAATAAAAAGTTATTCGCTCAGTTCAAATGAGAGTATTTTAAATCAGGGAAATGTAAATAATTAATCAATAATAACAATAAAATTAACTCTGATTAATCGTGATTAACCCTTCCAGGTCTTGGGGCATTGTTTATTATTATTTTTGCCTGGTATCTTTTCCTCATGATGTCATCAAGTGCTTGGACTCTTTATTTTCATAACAAATTGAACTAGTATCATCTGAATGCTGTAGTCGAGTCATATCAATGAAGTAATCATGATAGAAGCAGAAAAACAACCAAAGAATTAGGCGAAAATTACATTTCTCACCTCACTCTTTCCCTATATGCAAAACACCAATGGCTATGGCTGTGGACATTAGAAAATGTTTTGTGGTAAGACCTGGCCCAGGAGATGGAAAATAAAGGTTGTAGATACTGTAGAAATGTTTATTCTTTACAAAAATAACACAAAAATGTAGGCGCTCATAGCACTTTTTTGATTATTATTCCACTAAAATATGCTTCTATAAACATAGAAGGCTATAAACCTGACCTTCTATGTGAAATCTATGTTTATTCTCCATATATTCACATTTTTGAGAAAAAAACAACAAGTTTGTCCTAAATGTTACCCCGTAGATTTGTACGTTTGACACAAATGTTACTCCATACTTTCGTCCTCCATGTTCTATATAAACAGAAAACAAGATGGCTGCTGACCTGAGACACATTTTCAGGATGAAAAAGTCAGATTTTCAGACAAAAAAATCCCCCAAGCTTTTACCTAGTACCGTTTTGAATCCATGGGAGATTATAACTTAGCACTTTTTGAAACTAATTTTCAAAGCGACCTTACATCGCCCCCTGGAGGCCTAGAAGGACATGGCGGGCTCATTTTAAAGCCACGTCCCTCCTCTTCCCAATGCAAAGAACTGTAAGTCTGTACTCGCGGAGATATTCGCTAAAGTCGTCGGCGACATGAGCGAGCCAGATCTCATATCGTGTACCCGGGATATGAAACCTGGAAGGATTAATCAAATTTCAAAAGTCCAATTAATCTGAATGACAGCACTAATTATTATCACCAACAGAAGCCTATATCGGCGCAATGTATCACTACAAAGTTCACCCTGTTGCTGTCTGATGAAGTTATGCATGCACAAAACACGCATATCATGAATTATGAATAAACATAGAAGGGTGTGCCAGAGGGATTGTGAAAAAAGAAAAGTTCAAACACAATATGCCCTCCTCTTACAGTTTGAAAACAGGAAAGATCAGGGCCGACAACATATAAAAACATACTTGACAATGCGTGGAAACTGCATTAGCATAAAGTCTCTGTCAATTGCAGGATGGCAAAGTAGCAATTTTGTTTTTCAGATTTCTCAACTCCTTCTTCAAAGCTTGAACAAAATACAGGAAAGTTGTGTGCAAGCCTGTGTCGTTTTCCTAATGTGAATTTACAGCAAGTTTGTGTTGCAAACTAAGCCACAACGGAGTGAGCAGCAGATAGGGAGACAGACAAAATGAAGATGAAAAGTGTAGCCAGCGCAAAGGCATGAGAGAAGGTAGAGTGGGTGGAGGACAAGAGGCGCCGACAGCCGCTCTGAGAAGGAAATATTGAACAGTGGCAAGAGGCGGGAACGTATCACTTAAAGTGCTCCACAAATTGGACGGACATAGACTCGGCAACTGTCTTAAGAGTGAGAAGAGAGGGAAGGAAAGGAGGACAGAGGGCGTTGGCTCTGTATGTGTGCTGGAGTGGAAAGCTATCTGTCGCTTGGAGCGGGGCTTCAGACAGTAACACGTAGAATGAAGACACTCATTAAAAAGCTGGAAGCGAAGGCAGGGGAAAGAAAAATAATGGAGTGTGTGGAAGGGCATCAAATCTGAGCGAGATTTAAATGAAGTGTTAGTGTATTCACATAACTTTCTATCTGCCCGCCTGTCGCTGCAGAGAAAAGCCAGTCCCTATTAATGCTGTAGATTTAATAGAACCACGGGTCGTGAAGCATAGGGTTCACTTGTAGAATATTGTTATGGTTTTACATTGTAATACAGTCATGAAAGTTGAATTTGTTCATGCAAGAGTCTGACATGACCATGTTAAGCTGGTGTTATACCTATTAATCAAGCCACTTAGCATGAGCAACTCAGTTGGAATATGAACGCGAATCAGCTCTTTTTATAGTACAAAATATTCCACATTGCCGGATCAATCCTACTTAGAATTGCATACCTCCACCGTGTCCTTGGACAAAACACTTCACCCCCTCACATTAATGTATTATTTTGCCGACAGTCAAAAAGAATGTAGGCAGAAAATGACTGCCAAGGCTATTTCGCTCTGCCCCAGGACAACTGTGGATAGATGTAGCCTGCTGCGTGATTGGACACTAAATGAGAAATCTAATTAAGAAGCCTTTTACAAATGGTGCATTCTCTGTGTACTCTATTCTCCATCCAGCTTCTCCGCTTAATCCGTTGCCGGGTCACGGGGGCAGCAGTCCTAGCTGCCCAAATCACATTGCACCAGTCCCTTATGGCTCCTCCTGCAGGTGGTGGATCCACGGGTCTGGACGACATAACAGTCCTTGATGGTCTCATCATAAGGAGCTTCTGAACCGCTCTTGGTCTGACCCATCACTTACGACCTCCCTGTTTGCCATGGGGGAACCTACCTGCACAATGCCCCAGACAACATACAGTAGCTCCTAGGACAGGGATCTCCAACCAGCAGCTCGGGAGCTACCGGCAGCTTGCCAGCCCTTTCCAAGTAGCTTGCCAAAGGCTTTCTATTCTACATACGCTTGATGAGTCACATTTTAGATGCATTTGTATCTGTTCTGAGCAAAATATCTCCAAACATAGCAAAGTATAAGCAGAAACTACTATAATTTTCTTTTATTGAGTTGAATAATCTTGGCAGTCCTAGAGGTCTAGTTACACACGTTTCTTTGAAGTATAAGTAGCTTGCTCCCATTTTTGTTAAGCAAAGGTAAAAAAGATTGGAGACCCCGTCCTAGGATCATACTCTATTCCCATACTCTTAAATTGTAAACGAATATCAAAAAAACATGTATTTATTTCTGGCCACTGAACAAGGGGCCTCTCCTTGCACACTGCAAAACAAAAGTTAAAATATATGGTTTTAAGAAGATTTGACCAATTTCTAATTGAAGAGTTCATTTGCAAAGACCGATATCTCTGTTTTGAGTTAATTGCAAACTTGATTTAGATTTTTACTACCGTGCTCTACAGGTAACACTAGTCAAAATAAAGGTTAATCAATTTGTTCAATAACAAGTAACATGATATTTTTGAAGTCACTAAAATAGATCTGATCATTAAAACACTGCAACACAAGATGATTTTTGTCAGTGGCACTTATCTGTTTTTGCAAATGAACTCTTCAATTTTAAGTGCAAGATGACATGAAATATTCTTATTTTAAGGAAATGTAACTTTTTTCCAGTGCATGAGCCGTCTGTGAACATGCATGTTGGTAAAAGGATCACGAGTGCTCAGAAGAGAACTTGATACATGGAACAGTGAAGATAAAGTTGACAAAAAGTGGCTGAGAATTACCCTTAGCGAATGTCATACAAATAGAGGAAGGAATCCCAACAACTGTATATGTACAGTATATGTATAAGTCCCTGTTTGTACACTTTGAGGTATGATTTTCAAAAATGCTGAAAAAAGAAGAAAAAAAAAGATGCAACGTCTGTACCGTTCACATCCAAATTGCTCATACTGTATTATCTCCTGCACAGATGTTATGGTGTAAAAAAAGCTCACTTAGCATGTTGTGAATGCACCAAGTGAATATGAATGGGGAATTTGCATCAGTCAGTGAATCCACCAAGGGGCTATTTTTTCCCTCCTCCATTTCTCCATACCGTGTTGATTCAGCATGTTCTTTGTGAAACACACCTGCGAGGCATAAGCATGTTTGTATATGCGTCGGAGATGGAGAAAATATTTGGCTTTGAGTGGCTATTTTTTGGCCCCCATGCGTTCCGATTCACACGCATGGAATCACATACGCACCAGCGAGTTCAAAGGCAGCTCCTCTGAGGCTGTCCCAGCACGGCTCAAACGAGCTGCTCCTGAATCAGCGAAAAGTCCTCTTTCAAACCTTCCCATTGAGATTTAAATGTTCTATTTCCAAATGTTGTTTTAAGCACACGCCCATGCAGAAAACACACGCTGGTGTTGTTATTTTTTGACAGAAGAATGGCTATTTTCCTGTCGCGGTTTGCCATCTGAACCACTGAATCCAAAATCAGAAAGGGGTCACTTTGAGGGCCAGCCAGCTCGATGTCCCCAGAGAACACAGGCTAAAAACTGAATGTCAAGAGTGGCGGCACAGACTGGATGTTTTCCCTGACCACATATGACACAGGCATATTCCCATTCAAACAAGGCTGCAATTGTGTGTTTATTTTAGTTGAGGAGAGGCACTGCAGGCAAAACTTGGGCTCATACACTTTTACCTGGTATCATATACATCAGGGGTAGGCAAGGTCAGGCCCGGGGGCAAAATCCGGCCCTCTGTGATGGATCTTTTGGCCCTCCAAGATCATTTTGAGAAACATCCTTACACATACAGTTGAAAAAAAATATTGTTTCAAATGAGAAAATGGCTTTAAAGTGTTTTGAATTTGTGGATTTAGACGATTTTAAATTAAGATTGCCAAAGGAACAAGTTTTTTGTCTTTTCGTGGACATTTTTCTCTCAATTATTTTGTTTATTTAGTTAAATTGATTCAACAGACAGTCCATACCCACTCAAAATCAACACAAAGTCTCTAAATTCAAGCCATTTATCGTATTTAAGATGGTAATTTCTTCTATTGTACAACATTCTTACACATGCAAAATACTGAAAATGCCTCAAGTTCTTGTAAAAAACATTCCTGTTAAGTTCACCATGAGGTCATATACAAGGCACAACACTAACATTTATAGAAAGTAGTGCTTTACCTTGGGCCAGGATTGGGAGGTTTGGCCCCTGGTCCTTTGACGACAAAGAAAATCGTCCTCCCGTCAGGACAACCTGCCTACCCTTGATATAAAGTACCTGATAGTGTCTTTATTGCACTTATCCATTGTAACTCTTGCAGTTAATATGGCTTAATCTCAAATTGATTGTGTCATATGTTTTGACCGCTCGCTCCCGTGTCTTGGCAGGTCATCATCGCAAAGTTCAGCTGGTGAAGAAGCTGCGCTAATGTCACACCATCACCTTTGAGCAAGAAAGTCTGCTTTTATGAACATGCCCAGACGGACAGCTGATGTTTATGAGGAGGAGGAGGAGGAGGAGGAGAGAGAGAAGCTTCAGTCAGGCACATGTGAGAGAGAAGCAGCGGAGACAACAACAGGCAGAAGCAGGTAAAATGATCGCGCGTGCTTCTGAAATGAGTAAATAAGTCCTGGAATCTATTTTGCATGTCTCCCAATGCTTAACACACGCTTTAAAAATATATATATATAACCTGTATAACCTACAGTTCAGTGGCCACTTGCAATTCAATAAAAGTGAAGTAAAACGCGCGCAAAGCAGGGTCAAAACGCTTAGAAGAACGCAAGATGTGTGCCCCAAGTGTAATTTGGTAAAACCTTTCACTGAACTGCTTTACAGACACCTCTGTTATTATCCTGCAGTTTAAAGGGCCTGCAACAGAAAGTTAAAGGACCTGCCCTGGCCATAAAAGTCTTGTTTTGTGTAAGTTTACATAAAACATGTTGTCTATATTGATTTATTATGACACACAATGCCTCGAAAGGACAAGATCGCGGATACAAGCGGCCGAAATGAGTTTCCTCCGCAGGGTGGCTGGGCGCACCCTTAGAGATAGGGTGAGGAGCTCAGTCACCCGGGAGGAGCTCGGAACAGAGCCGCTACTCCTCCACGTCGAAAGGAGCCAGTTGAGGTGGCTCGGGCATCTGTTTCGGATGCCACCTGGTCGCCTCCCTCGAGAGGTGTTCCAGGCACGTCCCACTGGGAGGAGGCCCCGGGGGAAGACCCAGGACACGCTGGAAAGACCAGGTCTTTCAGCTGGCCTGGGAACGCCTTGGGATCCCCCAGGATGAGCTGGATGAGGTGTGCGCGGATAGGGAAGTCTGGGCATCTCGGCTCGGACTGTTGCCTCCGCGACCCGACCCCCGGATAAAGCGGAAGAAAATGGATGGATGGATGGACAATGCCTCGACTTGAATTTAATTGTAATCACTGGCTTTACATTTAATTATTATCCAAAGTGTGTTCATACATTGGGGCCAGAGGCATAACATGGGAGTGTTTAAGTGGCCTATTATTGATAAAGAATATAATCATTGTACTTAATGTAACTGTGATTAATCACGATTAATCAAATTTCAAAAGTGTGATTAATCTGATTTTAAAATTGTATCAATTGGCTGCACTAGTTTAATTTAAATAATATTACTTACCTTTACATTTTATTCTTGTTTTGTATAAATCCAAAAGGAGGTAAAAGTTGAAATTATACTTAAAATGCTTACAGATTTAATTTCACATCAGTCACTTGAAATAGTAGTTATACTGTGTCTGTTGCATCTGTTCAATCTCCTTCACCATATCCAGGCTGTGGGGGAAAATGTGTTGCATTAGTTTTTTACCTTGATTACCTCCCTACCTACCTAATTAATGTTGCTGTTATATTAAAAGCATAATGTCTTAATGTTCTACTGATTACAAAATGCACACAATAATTACATTCTCTAACGTCAGTGTTTACAATAGCTCACTTTATCAATCAACCACCTGAATGTAAACATTTATTTATTATATATTCATCTGCACTGCCAACTCTTGTACATTTTCATCCTGTTCAATTTATGTTTTGTTTTTTTTAGATATTCTTTTTGTCTTGCTACCCTGTTTATTTTATTTTGCAAGCAGATAATGAGGAGTACAAATGTATTATTTATTTATGTTTTCTACATTAAATGCACTTCTTAAATTACATTGTTCCTATATGACACATCTGGAGTTGTGGTGTGTTCTGTCTCATTCATGTTGATGGTGCGGTGGCCGGTTCCTCCGGCTGTTCCACTTTCCCCTGCCACTAAAAACATGTAGGCCTACAGGATGATGTCTGCTGGTGGTCAGAAGGTTCATTGGCGCAGATGCGGCGCTTGTCAGTCTGCCCCAAAGAGCCCCCTGGATCGCCCTAACCTTAACTAAAACCCTGTTTTGGATAAGGTTATGCCGATATAAAAGGGATGGCTCTGATCTATCTCCAAGAAATGATTGTGCCATATCAGCCAATCAGAGCGCTTTGCTCTCAAAACGCAGAACTACTGGTGATTCCAGGCGTCTTTAAAAGCACATTAGGAAAAAGAGCCTTTAGCTTCAGGCTCCTTTTCTATGGAATCAACTTCCGTCTCATGTTAAAAAAGCAGACACAGTCCCCATTTTTAAGACTAGGCTCAAAACGTTTCTTTTCGAAATGGCTTATAGTCAGGTCAGCTAGGCTCAGGACTAAACCTACAGCATAAGCAAGGCTGCTATAGGAGCTAAAATGCTGGGGGAAGTACAGCACATTGAGCCTTATTCTCTTGTTTTCCTTACTGTATAAATTATGTTGCAATATTTACAGTAGGTCTACCTGCACATTTTGTCTGTTCATTGCTATTCACATTGTGTCCTCTTTTTCTGTCCCACCCCCATGGGGAGTTCCCGGGCTGTTGAAGACCCAGTTTAATGGCCTCTGCAACTCTCGCTGGACATATCTATTGGACCAAAAATTCACCACTGGCCCATCCGTCCATAGGGGCGGATCCCTCCCCAAAATGGTTCCCCTCAAGGTTTCCTAATTTTCTCCCATTAGGTCCGAGGGCTCGGTTCGGGCTTGATTTTTTGGGCCCGATCTTAGCTCTACTACTTCTACTACTGCTAATTCTACTACTACAACTTCATGTTTGAGTATTCCTGCACATTCAACTCAAATTCAGTCTCTTTATCAAAAGTTGAGTGGTGAGTTTTTTTTTTTGTTTACGACCAGACGAGTCATCTCGTGTATTCTGATAACTTCAATGCTCAAATGATCTCAACTACAAAAAAAAAAAAAAACGTCCTTCTATCTGCTAGTTGCTATAGTTTCTTAAGCCTCATTTAAACTGCCTTGCACCTGTGCACGCACCACTTCACACTTAAAGTTTCAGTTTACAGCGTCTCCTCTAAGTAACTTCCTGTGTCTTCTGGAGGGTTAATTCATATGTTTTGTCACATAGCCAACATAAGTGCCACCGCGTTTGTGTCATTTCTCGCTTCTCCCTCAAGTGACAGACACGACTGTACTCGCTGTACCCAAACTGGATCCGTTATTCCGGATTTGGTTTCTATTCTCAGCCTCTTTCTCGTCTCTTTCATTAAATCTGCTAATTATTTGCCGCTGAGCCGTTAGGAGGTGTTAACAGAGGTGATAGAGGGGCTGGTTGGGAACGAGAGCGTATAAGAATAAGGAATCCGCTGTGTAGGAAGGCTTGATCCACATATAGCCGGATTGCCACATTCCCGGTCGATCGGGGGGAAAAAAGTTGCATGCCCAGGAAGCGGGTCTGATGTCCTGAAATCGGCTCAGGGATGTAGTAAATTCTCACACATTAATGCCTTTAGTGCGTCCACTAACACACACAGACATGTAGTTGTGAGCACCGCGTCTCTCCACTAATTCCACTCTTCTCCTCCTTCTCTCCTCCCTCATCCTCCCTTTGCGGGCTGCCAAGCTAAGCTCAGAGCAGTTAAATAATCACTAAAGCTTCCAGCTGGCAGGATAGATGCACTTTTTTTTCCTGAGAGCAGGGACTATAGAGAGGAGGAATGGCAGGACACAGCAGCACCATGCCAGTATGTATTGATATTGTGCTGACAAAATGCATTTGGGCGTGTTTGTTTGCGGGGATTGAGAAGTGGCGGGATTGTTAGGGTGACATACTTTATTTGAAGAGGGCTGTTCGGTTGGCAGGGGCTTTTGATGAAGTTCTCAAGGCAGCGTCGGGACGGGAGCGAGATCACGCCGACAGGGCTCTAGAAATCTGACACTGCGGATGTGTCTTTGGGCGAAAAAAACGGCAGATAAACAAAACAGTCTGAGCTGAGTTTGGGTCTGCTGTTTATGGCTGTTTGTCCCCAAGGATCTTCAAGCACAAAAAAATGAAAGAAAAATAGAGACCCTGAACTTGAACTCTGAACAAAGTAAAGTGAAGCCTGATGTAACGTGCTGCAACTGTTACACATTCAAATTTAGCTTATCTTCATCGGGCCACATGCCGCAATGAGTGCCCGCGCACTTGTGCTCCACAGATGTGATCATCAAAAAGCGTGACTATGTCTAATTGAGATTTAGAAAACTAATTTCCCCTTTTATTTGAGAGGTATATACTTTAAGCATACCCAATGTCTCACCTGGAAGACCAAGCATGGTTCAAAATGGAACAGAGAAGATAATGTGTATTAGTGATTGAAAACATGATATAATAGCTATATAATAGCTTATTGCCCAGTAACACATAGATGTAAAGGCATCTAAAGGACATTGGATTATTTCACCTGTGGCTGGCATCATGTATTGTGGAGTAGATTTGTATGTTTGATTATTATTTATTTGGTAGGGACAGTGCATGTTAATGGACACACATGAAACAAAGGAATCTCCCGCACACTGTAGAGCTTGCAAAAAGTTATATATTTTATTTACAAGAGTGCAATGTTTCGGCAGCTAGGCCTTCCTCAGGCAAAAACTAGGCCTTCCTCCTGAGGAAACGTTGCACTGTTGTAAATTAAATATCTCACTTTTTTCAAGATCCACAGTGTGCAGGAGATTCCTTTGTTTCAGATATACAGGCTTTATGCACGATTCCTCCGACGCACCTGTAGTAAGAAGTCGATGTCCGAAGCACCTTCTCTTCGTAATGGACACCACATGAGACACACTCTCATTCATCCTGATCGATTGTACATGTTTTTAGTGGTAGGGGAAACCGGAGCACCCCGAAGAAAACCACGCTGACACGTGAACATGCAAACTCCACATAGAAAGGCCCTGTCCATGGCCTGGGAGGCTGTGAAGTAGCGCTGCACTGTGCTACCGATTTAATTCTGAACACTGTTTCTCTGCTAGACACACAACTGTGTGTCTATACGGCTCATGAGACATGACAGCAGTTCAAAAAAATCTTACAATTAACCTACAGTGAGCTTTTATAATCGTGGTAATCATAATGATGATGACAATGCATTGGTTTTATATAGCGCTTTTCTGGACGCTTTACATGGCAATATCCGTTCACCCCTTACTTGTTGGTGGTAAGCTACTATTGCAGGAATCCTGCACACAGCCTGACTTGCAAAGTATATTTATTTAGGACATAGTGAACGTTTCGGCACTTAGGCAAGGAAGGTTGACTATGTCCTAAATGAATATAGTTGGCAAGTCAGGCAATGTGCGGGATTTCTTAATGAATGAACATTGGGTTCCTCCCTCGTCTCCTACGCAGCTGCCCTAATGATTTGATGTGCAAAGTCCTTTTCTCAAGCTACTATTTTAGCCATAGCTGCCCTCAGGTAGACTGAACACTTGTATTGCACTTCCCATGCCTGAGTCATAAGTTTCTCAAAGCGCTACACTGCCTCCGACCATCACCATTCTTTCTATCAAGACACCGCATTCATACATTGACGTGGTGGGTGAAGTGTCTTGCCCAAAGACACAATAGTAGTCCACTCCTGAGGGAATGGGGATTTGAACTGTTAACCTTCCTGTTACAAGATGACCCAATCTACCATCTGAGCCACTGATACTCTTCAACAAACTCCTCAGATTGAAAAGGAAACATTCCTCTACAGTGGTTTGTTTTATGAACTTCATAATCCAATCTTGTCACGTCAAAACAACAACTGGGGGCTACTTTTTTTTTTTTTAAGACTCTCCTTTTACAGAGCCTCCTCATGGCAGCTTTTGCAAGTAAATAAATGAATAAGATGCATGACATCACTGGAAACACATGTACATAGAGGTGGATGGTGAAATTCCACAGATGTCCGTTTATATCCTCTGTACGGCTTTGTTTCAGGTGCTGGAACCTGAGTCTGTTGAGGTCCGGCTGCACTGACCTCTCGTATATGTGACGGGGCATGAGTTTTCCGAGCTCAAGTCGCAGCACAACATCGGAGAAAAATGGCAAAGAAGTGATTTTTTTGAAAATTTGTGATTTTCACTTTTTTTGAGAATCCAGGGGGCGTGTGCCGTGGCACAGTTCATTTCCATATTGGCCATTCACGTGTGACCTCATTTCCGAGTATTGTCCTAGTAAAAAGCTTAAATTGCTTATTTGCGTTGTCTTCATCCGAAGAATTCTCCCTTAGAAGTCCCAATATGTCCGTTTCTGTTGTTGCCAAAAGCTGAGTCTTTGTGTGCGATCTTGCTGTGTTCTTCCCCAGGCGAGATGCCTGTGGTCCCGTGTAGATCAGTGGCAAATCCCGGCCCATGTCTCTGGAGTCTCCTGGAATGTTTACCCCTTTTTTCACAAACACAGCCCATATGAAAGTGGCGGCAAGAATCATGAATGAGAGAAATGTCATACTTTAGCTTGTCTGCCGCCATTTCAGCATCAAAAACAAACTTTTTTTTTTTTTTTCAACGTGCTGCGTCACCGCATACGTCACCGCCAACTGCTTGATTGACAGTGGCTTCAGCCAATGACAAAATGGACAACGACAATAAGATGTAAATGAGGACCATTGTCAAACAAGGCCAGTTAAGAAAGGGCTTAGTGCAGGATTATCGATTCTAAAGGGCCTACCTTGTGTGTTACACATCATTGGAAAGCTTGGAGGCTACACTTTCAGAATATGTGAATAAGTCAAAATGCTCCAAAATCAACTTGTGCCCCATTTTGCCATGAGCTGACACATATGTCCTTCGCTTGTTTGAGGACACATTTTGCACCATTTTATTAAACTAGAAGCTCTTTCCTACACACATACAGCAAAAGTCACTACTGACCATTAGAATTTCAGTTTGTTTTTCCGTAATACTCAAGTGTCACTCAGTATCAGTTTGAGTTCAGGTCATGATGTGTTTGCAATCCGAGTCATGTCTTTGTGTGTGATAAAGTATATACTAGGCTAACGTTTTCTTGATGTGAAGTGCTTTGAGTGTCCATGAAGGTGTAATAAAAAGCAATAAAAGATAAGCTACAATTTAGTATTTACGAAAGATCAGTGCAAGATTGATCAAAGAAAGGACACAGAATGTGAGATTGCAAAGCACATTTTTAGTGCCGCGTTGAACGTAACGTGAGACGACCTTCGTCTATTCAGCCTTCAAGTGCTCCAAACCGAGTAATGCAAAATATGGAAAAAATTACAGCATTTAACTGCCGGTCATTTCTGCGTGCAGCATTTGTAATTCCTAATTGATTTTCTTTCTTTTTCAGTGATACAGAATCATCTATGAAAGTCAAGTATAAACACAGACATAGACTTTTATTTTCTTCCATGAGACTTAATTTGCTGAAAAGGTGTCTTAAGAAAATAAGCAAGACCATTTGAAAACTATTCTTACACAAACTATTTTCAAGTTCATAGTATAAAAATGCCAGCCTGCAGACTTTTTTTTTTTTTTTTCACTTAGAATCGACAAGCCAAGACTACAGGGTCCATTGAAAGCAACAAGAAGAGAGCTGTTAGGTTCTACATAAAGTCACAAGTATTTCACTTCAGTTCCCTGTGTAGTACCGGCTTGTCCAAGCAATCTAGACTCCTGGGTGAAAGACACACACAGAACAAAAACAGCTCATCCTGGTAGACACATCAGTATTGGCCACTGGGCTCTCAACCTCGCACACGGCCCTTTCACCCACTCAATTCTTGACTCCAAGCCATGTATTTTTGATGTCGACTTGCCACCCTGAGTTCTAGGTTATGTGTTCTCGCATGGAAAAGCCAGAGATACTGCCCAAAGGGGGCCTAGCTGGGTTTTAAAATTTTAAAATTGGAAAGGTCTTGCTAGGCCGATGTCAGTGACTTGTTTTAGACAGGAGTAAATCGTAAAAGGTACTCAACTGGTGTCAATCATTCTCTGTACTTAACTCGCTTTTCTGAGGCTCAACCAAAGTCTTGTTTCATAGCAATATACTGTAATAGGATAATAAATACATATTTTAAGGTAAGTGTACGTATATTGAAAAGAAAGCACTTGATTTGTATATAATTTCAGGAGCATCAGTTGTGTAGGAGGCAGACAGGCTAATGTGTAACGTGTTTGTCTTTCTTTGTGAGTCTTTTGGGAAGGTGACAGGTATTTTACTACCATCAAGTGAGAACAATGAACAATGGGGTAATGAGTATCGCAGCTAAATGTCATGTGTCTTGTTCTTGCCTGACGACAAAATACCAATGTGAGCTGGGCCAGACCCTACTAGTGATGGGATTTATGGCTCTTTAATGGGAGAAAAAAAAACATCTTATTACATATACTAAATTAAAATAAAAAATCAAATTGCACTTATAAAAGGAGAAAAGAAATCTCATTTTAATTTGGGTAAAAGCTGTAGAATCTGGTTTTAAAATTTTCAATGATATTTATATTTATTGATTTTACTTGTATGTTCTGCTTTCTACATGTATATAATCTATGTTGTCTGTGAAGCACTTTGAGTTTTGTATGAATAGTGCTCTACAAATACATTTTGATTGATTGATTGATAAAATATTCTTAATTCCAAGCAATTTTACTCACCACAGTGTATGTAACTAAAATATTGGGACATGATTCATAAAATGTGTCTACAAATACTTTGTCAAATATTTTCTGGAGCCAAAAGCTGCTGTCGTGATGATTCTCGATTTTGTTCAGGATAAATCTGTGTCAAATTGAATAAAGAAAAAGATCCAGCTCTTTTCACAATCGAGATCCGGTTTGGACCGTTCAAAAGAGCCGTTCCAAAGAGCTGATTCAATTCAATCATGAACATCACATGACTAGACCCTACACTTCAGAAACACTAATGTATGAATGAATTAAACTTAATTGTTGCTTCAAGGGGAACTTGGTCTTGGGCACATAGCTGCAGACATAATTACAATCACAATAAAAAAAACAGTACATACACTCACAATAAAATAGTAACAAAAATACAAAGTGCAGACTTGTACAATACTGTGCAAAAGAGGTACAACAGGTAAAAGGATAAATAATGTTACGATCTGTATTATATTATGCGGAGAAATGGCACACGGGAGGAGACCTTGCGAGAGTAAGCGAGAGCCACAGATGAGAATACATTATTGGGGTGATGGATTAATTATGGCAGAGGAGGAGGAGGGATGAGCAGGGGATCCACAGCTGTAGGCCTCCCCCCTGCTCAGCGGACTGAGCAGAGGGAGGATCCACAGCTGTACCTACAGTACGTAATCTTGTGCCTAATTTTAAGCTTGTAACCATGCTGTAATGCGGTTCCCACACTCAAGACATTGTTAGCTGTTTTTTTTAGCGTTGCTTAGCTGCCTCTATCCTTCTCTGGCAGGAATGGGCAAACATTTTAATGCAAGAGCCACACTGGGTTTTTGAACTTGCCAGATGGGCCAGATCAGTCGTGGTATATACTGTAGGGTCGTGGGTGTTTCACACAAGCACAATTCTCAAATAAATCACCTGCAATTTCACCTGATCAGCGTGTAATGGTCAGGTAGAACAATTACACACTCTACCGCTGCCACAAAAAAGAAAGTAGCCCATAGTCATGCTGCCAATGAGACTTAATCCATGATTATTGTGATATCTTTGTGTGTGTCTCTCCTCCATTCTTGCAAGAATGACAACGTTTCATTGAACTAGGCAGACTAAATAAATACATTTTAACTATATGTTCATTATATTTCAATAAATCACATTTTCACATTTTTGTTTAGTGGGGTGCCTTGTGATTTTACTTTGGAAAAAAGGGTGCCTTGGCTCAAAAATGTTGGGAAACACTGCTGTGGCATATAGGGTGACAGTGGCGCAGGTGGTAGAGTGGGTCGTCTCATGACCGGAAGGT
>OMNZ01088744.1:0-17130 GCA_900303255.1 Lesueurigobius sanzi
GGGAAAAAAGCCATATTCAAAATACTTGACATTTATTGTACATTTTCTTTTTCCATCAAATTGTGTCAAAATAATACTTGACGTACTAAATCAGGACCAACATGAGGCTAAACTTGAACAAAAGTAGGGAAATAATTACTTTTGCACATTTTCAAGTTATTACATTTCTGCTTTTTTTTATATATATAAATATGGATATTTTTAACCTTTTTGCCATTTTTCACAGAATATGAATGATAACACAAAGATCTTTTTTTCCACTCATGGTTAGTGGTTGTGCGAAACCATTTATTGTCAAAGAACTGAGTTTACTCTTTTGAAATCTTAAAGAAACAGAAACTACTCAAATGTCCCTGATCTAACGTTTACATGACCTTCAACAACTGCCAGGAAATTGTTCAGGAGCAAAGAAAAACTCACTTCAGCTGAAATACAGGACTCTGGCAAAATTGATGTTTGTTTCAAGATGCACAATGTAATCTTTTGATCAGGGACATTTGGCTAGTTTCTAGTTGAAAAGTGTAAACAAACAAGGTTTTTGTGCTATCATTCATATTCTATGAAATGCATAAGTTTACATACCCTGGCATTCTGACTTTCTGCCATTTCGATTCCAAATATTACAATCCATGTCAAATGAAGAAGAAAAATACAATATTGTGTAAATGAGTAAGTCTGAGCAGTGTAGCACTAAACCAAAGAGTCATGTCATAGCACACAAAATAAAACATATAACTACTGCACTGCAAAAAGTGATGGAGAAACAAGGGACATTTTCTTGAGATGTGTATAAGTGCGCTTGGAGTAAAACGATCTGCCAATGGAGTAAGTATTTGTGCGGCTAAATCAAGAAAGAAACATCTCATTGCACTTAAAATTAGAAAAAAAATCAAAATGTATGTGGAATTAGACACTTTTTCTTATTTTAAGTTCAAAATGACTTAGCATTGGCAGATAATTTTACTTTATCTCCACTTTCTATTCCACTTATTTGAAGAAAACATAATTTATTTCAAGATCACTTTTTGCTTTCAAGTTTGCTCTCTTTACATAAACATATTTTCACCTGGAAACAAATACATGACCTAATCTTTACAACAAGGAGTGTAATTCTTGCACTGACTCAACCTTTCTCCATAGAACGATATGGGAAATTGTACCTTCAATGACCACTTTCTCAAAATGAATTTCCCCTCACATTGTGGCAACAACATCTCCACTTTAGTAGCTCCTACAGACTCCAAACTTTCCAGTCCTGTAATAAACAACATTTTGAAGGTTTGTTCAGAGGGATTTTTCCAATATTGAATTCGTAGTCTGATTCATTGCGTCTTGAACCCCTCTGAACAATTTAAATCTGGGTGTATCCATTATATTTGTTATATATGTTCAGATTTCATCACTGAACAATATGACAGAAAACTTGGAATACATTTTCGTCTCATATTTATGCAGCAAAGTTTTCGAATTGGTATCGCACAATTAAATTCCCCCCCCACATCCCCCTTAATGAGACTTTATGGAGGCGAGATACGGAGCACTGCAGTGGCCCGACACTTGCGGAGTTGCACTACTTTCCTAATCTCTGTGTCTTTAGCGTCGTTAGCGCGTTTAGCCTCGTTAGCATTGGCGGCGTGCGAGAGCTAGCTGACTTGAGCGTGATTAAAGGGGGCCGTGGGCTGCTGATTATCAGGAGAGACCACCGCAGAGTCCCGCGGCCACGAGCTCCCTCTCTCTCCCCGACTCCCAGCCAACGCCGCCACTCTGAGCAAACCATCTTCACACCTTGATAAGTTTTCATATTAAACACTTTCTTAATCCGCGCAAGATGAGAATTAACGGTCTTTAATTTGGCAAATGTGACTGAGAGATGAAGAGAAGTGAACTGTGTGGGTTCGGGAGTGTCATTTCTGTCCTTGGTTTTAGTCATTTATGACAGTGGTTTTCTGCACTTGTACTGCAAAAAATTATATATTGATGAATTAAAATGACTCAAATTAAGAATATTTGACCATAATTCCAGTCGTCTGTCAGTGGAATAAGTACTTTTGCTCCGAAAAGAATGTCTTATTTCATGTGAATTGAGATTTATTATCTAATTTTAAAGGAACAGACCACGATTTTCCAAACTGAGATACAGGGTTTGGCCCCATATGAATATGCTGGGAGAGGCTAATGCTAACAACCTCTTTGGTCTTTGGCGTGACTGAGGGCATGCACAAACACCAGACAGGTACGCATCAACTCGTCTAAGCTCAGATAAGAACATATCTCAGTATGGAAAATAGTGGTCTGTTCCTTAGTGGACATGTTTTTTTCTTAATTATTCGTGTGGTGCATTTAGTCACATCCATGCTTTTGTCACTCGACAACAGGGCGGCAGCTTTGGCTTCACTGGCCACCTGTCATTGAGTATCGATGAATATTAGAGTGTATGAATATTAACCATTACGCCGGGCTCACTCTTAATTCACAAAGGGTCCAGGCCGGACGCCGGAAGACTTAAAGTCATTCAAATCTATGTTGCACACTCACAGTAGCTCCACAATGTCCGGCTCCAGCTACAGAGGCCCTCCGGAAAGAATCCGAGAGCAGTCTATTTTTGGCGGATGCTGCGGACGCTGGAGCAGCCCCTGATCAAGCTCTCGGAAATATTTCGAGGCAGACTGGAAGTCAGGTGCCAACAGGAGAGAAGATCTGGTGAATTTCTAAATAAAATCAGCTACAAACTGGATACAAACCCGCGGTAACCTGGCTAATATAAAGGAAAAAAAGAAAACAAGGGACCATGGCGCGATCACGGAGGATATTTGTGTACAATTACTACATTTTCATCTTGGAAGAGAGAATATATCGGTTTATTTGGATGTTAAGCATTTCTGAAGGCAGCAGGACAAAGAATTAGGCATGGACTGGGCTACTGGACTTCTGAAAGTGAATCGTGAATTCTATACATGCTATGTTTGCTAGTTCTTCCGTATGTACATATTGTTATCCTGTGAAATCCTGTGAATTCGAGGGTTTGAGCAAGCCAGCTCTGCACCCGTAGGCAAATGGACTCAATGTGAGTGGAATTGCGGATTGGATCAGGACTGAAACCGTAGAGTGGCAGCGTGAACCTGGGATTATAGTCTTTGTCAGTAGTAAAGTATAGTAAAAAATATATGAAGCAATTACAATATCTCAAAACCTAAAGTGACACGACCTGGTTGAAAAATCTGGTGATACTTAAAAGCGACACATTATTTCTCGGCTAATACTTGGTGTGAAAAGTTTTAAGAGCCAATGAACTGCTCAAATCAGGGTCAACATTTTGAATTTCAGTCAATTCAACTCAACACGTCTCGCAGTTTGTAGCAGTTCCCTCTGTAAAGTCTATTCAAACATTAGTCACGGTTAAGTCCTCACAGGTGCATGGTGTTGGCGGGTCTAACTATAGGCCAGTGTGAATGTTATAGAACAGAGGGGAGTGATGCCGAACAGCTGATTTCCCTTATGTGCGGGAATAAATTATTGAACTATCTGTGGATTGATTGAATATATGAATCGTTCAATTCATATATTCCAACATGAGTCCAAAGCCTGCTCACATAAAGGGGCACGGCATCACCAGGGAAGTAAGGAAGCCATCTAAATGCACATGTAGCATTTATTTGTCAGATACCATATATCGCCAAAACAACGTGCACCTAAAGCAGATTTAACTGATCATAAACTGACTCTTACTCACTTTAACTGCGGACAATTTGCAGAGTTTTGGAAAAGTTGCAATGGCGCAGTGATTAGGTGGGAGAATGGGAGAGAGGCCTGTGCGCTGCTGCTGCTGCTGCTGGACTAGATCCGCTCTTTTCTCTCTCTCCCTCTTAATCGCGGCGCCTGGGTCGTGTATGGAGGGTCCTATGATGGGTACGAGGCAATTTTAGGAAGGTGATGAGCAGTGGTTTCGCTATAGGGATAATTGTTGTTAGTCATTTTGACAGACAGGGTTGTAAAAAATCTGTTGTGAGCTATTTTTATCCTTCATTCATTCATTTCTCATTATATACTTAGTATTATATGTGTAAGAAAACACAGATTATCAGATAAATGAAGGCAAATCTAAATATAATTTCTGAACAGAATCATGGAACATGAATTTGGAAACTACATTGTGTTAAAACTTGTGTGTAATTCTTCCTGGACAGAGACAAGAGGAGCGATTAGAAAGATTTGTTGATGTATACTTTTGGCGATCAGACCCCGGCAGAAGACATCGATGTAGAATTAAAGTTATTGTGAATAGGTTAGTGTTAGGGATGTGTTCCCCCCGGAGTCTGGAAACTGGTGGTGGTATGATGGCCTCTAGGGTGTCCACACCCATAGACCCTCCCCCGTGGCAAGAAAAAACTCAAAAAACCCAGTGGGGAAAAAAATAAATCTTGAGGAGCACCACAGCGGGGAAGGGATCCACTCCTATGGTCGGATGGGCGTTAGACGGAACAGGCGGCGACGGGGTGGAGGTGGGTTGCAGCATGAGCCATGGACGCTGGAGGTTTAAAAGCTGGACTGAGGGCTCATTGGCTGGAGGTAGGTGATGCTGTAATTAGTCTTCCAGGTTGAATTTGCGCTTCAGCTTCATAGCTCTTTTCAATCCTTTTCAATCAAATTTTTATGTCAGAACTCAAAATATTCTGCCATTGACAGAGAATTTTCAGCTAATGTAACCTCTGGCCTTGAGACCCCCCATGACCGCCTTGGCCGCCGCTGCTCATGTGGCTCCCCCATAGATATGCAATACGTCACTCAATAGCCTCCGTGTGAAACTCGCTGAGAAACTTAGTTCGGCAGCTTTAAATCACGTTAATACTAAATTTATTTATTTTTAGTTATAATTATACATTTTGTAACGTAATGTTTGTATTGTTGGGGGACTACGGATGGAAATTAGCATGGTGCTAAATCTGGTGCAGCCATCTTTTTAATGTAACTGCACATTGTCCCTCTAAATAAACTAAATAAATATACAGTACACTAAGGAAATGTAATAACACCCCTATTAACACTGCAGCTGACTGACGAGAACAAGGTCTGCGCCAACAGCCCCTCCAACCAACACCAACTACTCACACACTATACATGACCCTGATTATCATGAGCTTCATATGTTGAGGTTCTACTTTGAGCCTATTTTCAGACTATTACCTTGCTATTACTGTCCTGTAAAGTCAAGTGCTACTGGAATGGCAACACACAACAAATTACAATGTAACTGCTTCTTTGTAGCAAATCCTTTCAATAGTGAATTTCATATCATTTTTTCCTAGTGCTGCCTAATATTAGCCGTGCCACCTGTCCGCTGCGTTACACCGTGACGACTTAGCGCGGCTTAAGTTCCTAAAACTGGCTGGTAAATTTAGAAAAATATGATTCAAATGATGTCGTTGACACCACCTCCATAACAGGTCCTGTCCACCTCCGTAACAGCCTGCAGACTGCCAACGAGGGCATCACCATAAGCTTTATCTCGGCATGTGAATCATACAGGGTGTTAATAACTGGGTCACCGGGTTGGACCGTTTCAAAGGAAGAGGGAGAAAATACAGCCAAGTTCCTGTCAGGTTTTGAGGTCAGTCTCAGAGACATTTATAACACAATCTTAAGACTTTTGTTGAGCTTTGAACCATGTTATAATGTTCCCTCTTCGATGACGTACGTGGAGTAGTATTTTGAGGCATTGAGTGACAATTTCATGAAAAAACAGTAACAATTTTTACAGTATAGTAGAGATGAGTGTGGAGTATGGAGATGAGTGCATCAGTGGGTCCAAAGGTAATAGGCAGAACAGGTGCTCTTCAGGACAAAGTTCATAAGATAGCATAGACGGCACTCTGATGCCAAAAATGTTTTATTATTCTGTGCGGAACGCCAACGCGTTTCGACCTACAGCGGTCTTCGTCAGGGCAATTTTCACAGTATGTTGTAAAACCATCAGTTTCATTGGGTTGACTGACGCGAGCCTTTCCCTGGGAACGTTTTTTTATGTTTAATATTTAAAAACCCTACTTAAGACTGCAAACAAAATATATCTTAAAGGGGCACTATGCAACTTTTTAAGTTAAAAATAAATTCCTTTTATTTGTGCATATTTGACCTTTTAGTGACCCAGTGGCTATATGGGTGCAGCGTGGCACCTTTACTTTCCATCACAGTGGCCTCTATGATGCTCCAGGATCAAATGTTTTCAGGGTTTCTGGTCCGTTTCTATGAAACCCCTAAAAACAATAGGTCCTGGAGCATCATAGAGGCCACTGTGATGGAAGGTAAAGGTGCTTTGCTGCACCCATACAGCCACTGGGTCAGTAAAAGGTCAAATATGCACAAATAAAAGGAATTTATTTTTCACTTAAAAAGTTGCATAGTGCTCCTTTAAATTAAAGTTACTCAAAAAGCACAAAAATCTGCCAGGAATAATGTTACAACCAACCACTGTAACAAATGTTCAGTTATGGTTGTATTTTATCCCATATAAAGACACAGAGACATGGAGAGGAACAAAGAGGTCCAATGGCCCATAAATAACAGAGAATGCTAACCATGCTACATGCTAACGGTTAGCTTCGAGAGCCATTTTTCATTTCTACTTTTCAAATATGAGAATAATTTTGAGTCTGACTTAACTTTATTTGTGAATAGTACAAATATAGTCTGCCAGAAAACATCTAAAATGAGTGAAAAAACAAGCTTCCTTCCCCCTCGCCAGGCCACGCCCCTGGTATGACAAGTTTGTGCTAACTAATAAAGTGCTAGTTTATTTGATATGAATTTGAATAGTTTAACATATAATTCCACATTCAGTTTTTCATGAAAGTTGATATGTTTTGCCAACTGTAGCTGACCTTGATATTGTATGGATGAATTCTAAAATGTGAAAGACGTAGTACTAAGCAAATGCCAATTAGTGCAACATACATCAATCAAGAGCACTCATAAACACTGCTTCAAAACAGCATTGTACTTTTTTAAGGGAAAATATTTACTGGAATGAATTACGTTTTTTTAACATAACCTTTGGGCATCTTGCAAATAAACAATATAAACAGCAGCAGACGTAATTATTCAGAGTTTAGGACTTCACACACTCAAATCTCTCTGGTTTATTATTAATCATATTTAAATTGATGGCTCAGAAGCAAAGCATGCACCAGATAAGCAATAATGACGACTGGACGGCACTGTTGTTTTAAGGCCATTATGCAGCTCCTCTGGCGTTTACTGGATTTTATTGGATTGTGTGTGAAACATTAACTTAGCTCAGTGGCCAGTGCGACTAGCTCTTTTGGATAATTACTAACCAATTACTTTTGTAATGCCTGTGAACATTGGGCCTCATTCACGAAACAAACTTACGCACAAATTTGTTCTTAGGGCCGACTTAGGAACATTTTTGGCATTTACAAAATTTGTTCTTAGCTGAAGGAGTTCTTCTGGAAGAACAAATCCTAAGAACAGTCAGGAGGACTCTTACACACAACAAAAATCTGCAGTTTTTGAATATTATCACAGTCAAAATGGACCAAGGAATTCTCAGTCTTTCACAGCATGAGTACCATTTTTCTTAAAATTATTTCACTTAAAAATATATTTTTTGAGAGAATGAAAGTGATCAGAGGTGGTTTAGAGCAGAGATAGTTAAGGTGGCCACACACTAGAGGATTTTTAGCCAGATTTTTAGTCTTAGGAGACGTGGCTCAATAAAAACTTTCTCTCATGGCATGATCTGTGGTGGGACTCCTCATGTGTGTGTATGTGTGTCCTCACGTCTGTCTTTAAGTGTGTGTTGTCTTTGCACAGATCTTTAGTCTCAAAAGATAAAAAATCCTCTAGTGTGATGCCACCTTTAGTGCAGACATTCCCAGCTGAGGGCTGAAGCTCATTAGTTGCTGCTCTGAGTCACACCTGTCGTAATCAGAGGAGAGATCAGGAGTCCTGCCTCATGCTCTGGTCATGCCCATATATGGAAGATTAAAGGGTGTGTCTTTGTATTTACATAGTCAATATGATGTAAATGTCCTGATAATGAGGGGAGTGGTGTTCTTAGTGTCACCTTCATGAATTTGGGGCATCTCTCTTTAAGAACAGTTTTGTCTTCTTAAGAACGCTTTGTGAATCAGACATAAGTTTTTCTTAAGTTTTCTTAAGTTGCACTTAATAATTGTGAATGAGGCCCATTGTTAGTACATTGTATAGAGGGTAACAATTACTGAAAACAAGGCTTGGTCAACACCGAAGAGGGAATTCTAGCGGTCCTCAGTCAGCTGTGCATCTCCACCTCAAAGCCACCAAACACTCATTTGAGGACAGTGAGTTTACGGTTTTATCGAAAGAAAGTAGATGGTTTGAGAGAGGTGTCAAAGAGGCCATATTTGTTAAAAAAGAAAACCAGCTATGAATTGCAATGGAGGACTCCGGTACAGGTTGGACCCAATCTATGACAACATTAATGAGACAGAAACCTAGTGACAATAACAACCTTAGAGTGAAACCATCTCCACTATCATGCTAATGACCCTGGACTACTGGGCGGAGCAGGGCCATAGGGAAGTGTCAACAGACTTAGAACTTAGACAATACAGAGGTAACGAGCCATATTAAGTATGAATAGATGTTTTTCTACCTTTAGCACCAAGAGAGGAGGGACTTAGAGGTTAACTCCTCCTTCTGGTTTTAATCTTATGAGGCCCACAGCATGCTCAAGTCGTTATTAATTGACATTTCATTCGTGTGTGACTTATTTTTGATCATTCTTGAGTCTGATATTGATTTGTTTTTGTCCATACCGACCTTTGAGATGACTTCTGTTATGATATTGGGCGTTACAAAAATAAATTGATTAAGCTGATGACGATCTTTGGACTACGATCGAAACGTCCTACATTTCAACTACAGAGTACAGATGAAGACTGAAGAATCTTTGCCTACGATGGACAACTCCTGTACGACTGAGAATCTACACAAACAAGTCGTTTTCGGTTTCCTCTTGAGACAAATAAGATACACTTATTTTATTGTTATCATTATTAGCCATTTTTAAATTTAGCTTTTTATCCTATTCCAGTATTATTACTACCTTTTTTCTTCCTGGTGGCACATTTCCTGACTTTTTGCGGACCCCACTTTTGAACTAAATGTTGTAATCTTAACAATAAGGACTGTGATTATTATGCTGATTCAACGTTTCTTCAGAGAACTACACGGTAAATGGTAACTCCAATGACCATTTTCTCAAAATGCATTCCTCTCACATTGTGGTGACAACATCTCCACTTTAGTCACTCAGACTCCAAAAAGTTCCAGTCTTGTACTTTTAAGGTTTGTTCAGAAGGATTTTCCCAAATTAAATTCCTGCCTGATTTATTTATTAGTTTTGAACCCTAAAACACAAGACAACATTTGATTTGATTTTTAACAGATTTATTTGCTACTATCTTATTCAAAAACTAAACAAAACACCTGAAGAACAAATCTTTGTAACTAATATATCAACAAAAGTTTCATATTGATATAACTTATTTCAATTTTTTCCCCTATTCAGCTGCAGTGTCTCGCCAACATTTGGCTTTGGTGAGTAATGTCCAGCCTTGGAATGATTCACACTAAAAGAAAGAGAGGGGGGAAAAAAACTCAATAAGAGATAAATAAACAGAGCATTTGTTTATCTTTGAGTGCTCCAATATTTTTGTGAAAGGCCCCTCTTCCACACATTTGGAGAAAGGCCTGTGTTTGCCAGTGTCCACCAGCATCTGAGCACTAAGCACTGGAAGGTAGCAAGGGAACGTCTTTTGGCAGAACGCCATGATAACAAACTTTATTTTTCCTTTGTCTCCATCTGTCACCATTGTTCATATTTTTAATTTTAAAAGACTGTCTTTAAGACTTGGAGTGGGCTCTACGCACAGCTGCCAATAACTGACCTGGGAGCTGCCGCATGTAGGAGGAGCGCACTGTACTATGACAAAGTAAAGCTACAATTAGATATTATTTATTGTACAGTAAATGTTGAAGAGTGGAGTTCAACTGCCTGGTATAAAAAGTGATATTTACTTCTTAATGGTCTTAATTTTCTAAATAAATGTCTGTCTATATAGGAGAGATTGATGGAGCCTATTTAAGAGCAGTAAGAACAGTTGAGTAGAAGCAAATAAGTGTAAAAGCTTAATTTATAGTATAGTTTTGATAAGTTATAGTTTAGTTTTGATGTTGATAAGGCAACATAAATATATTTAAAAATAGCCTACATTATAAAAAGTTTGAAGAATGACTATCTTTGGACTAAGATCGAAACGTCCTACACTTCAACTACAGAGTACAGATGAAGACTGAAGAATCTTTGCCTACGATGGACAACTCCTGCACGACTGAGAACCTACACAAACAAAATTGAAAGTTTAAATTCATCAAGCATTATTTTTTGTCACCTACCAAAATGGAAATAGGCAAATGTTTATACAATATACAATATACTACTACTACAATAGTAATATCACTCAAGTAGAACTAAAGTAGTTTGAACGGCAACAGCAAAAAGTTACTGAAGGACACCGATTTTAGCAGGACGTGACTATGAAATAAATAGCAGGCTGGTGAGTCAATTTACAAAATTTGTCTGAGCAGGGGTCACTAACCTTTATTTACCTTGCAAGCTACTTTTGCGTTAAAAAATGGCAGCGAGCTACTTATACTTCCCAGAAACATGTGTAACCAGGCCTCTAGGACTGACAAGATGATCATTCAACTCAATAAAATAAAATTACAGCTGTTTCTGCTTTATACTTTCCTACAGTATGTTTGGAGATATTTTAATCAGAACAACAAAAATGCATCTAAAATGTGACTCATCAAGCATATGCAGAAATGTAGTAAGCCTTTGGCGAGTTACTTGGAAAGGGCTGGCGAGCTATGGTTGGAGATCCCTGGTCGAGAACAATGATTCCCAAACCACAGGGGGTATCATGCAGATACATTTTAAAATCTTTCATTAGGATGTCTGTGCATTGATATTTTATATTTTATAAATTCAAATAATGCCTCTGTGAAGATGATATGATGATGGTTCAACAATAGTAGTGCCAGGGCTGATGAGGATTTGGCCTGAGTGCCTCCCACAGACACTGGGAATCGAATGGTAAAAAAAAAAAAACTTTAGCTTTGATTGAAACATGTGGCTAGTAGTGCGATGGAGTTTCTGTGGAAACGTGAAGGGAATCTTATTTGTATAGCGCTTTCATATGACACAAGTCATCCAAAGCGCTAGGCAATGTGGGTGAAGTGTCTTGCCCAAGGACACAATAACAGTTTGCACCTGTGAGAGCTGGCATTCAAACCCCCGACCTTCTGGTCATGAGATGACCCGCTCTACCATCTGCACCACTGTCGCTTTATGTCCATGCTATGAGACAGAACGGCTCAGAGCTGATCCAATATTGGATTTCATGTGGAGGACAGTTTGGGGGTTTGAACAATGATGTAATTGTACCAGGAAGTAGAAAACAATACAGAGAATTATTTTTATTGGGGGGGCCCTGTGGGATCTTTGGAGCTATTAGGGGGCCATGAAGATCCAGATTTTGGAAATGGCTGGTCTCGAGGAAGCGGATGTATTTAAGAAAAGACTAAGACAATGTTGAGAGGTCATTGTGCCTTTTCTGTTGCTGGTCCTAAACTTTGGAATGAGCTGCCTCTAAATATCGGACAGATTCACTCCCTGCTATAAAAGCTCTCTTAAATACGTTTGTGTAGGTTCTCAGTCTACAGGAGTTGTCCATCGTAGGCAAAAATTCTTCAGTCTTCATCTGTACAGATGAAGACTGAAGAATTTTTGACAGATGAAGACTGAAGAATTTTTGCCTACGTTCTACAAATAAAGTTGGATTGGCTATATTTACAATAATAAAGATTTTCACGTGTGGATCCCGTCTTAAAACTTTCTTCCAGATTTTTGCAGGACATTGCGGACGCCGCTCATTGATCCTCTCGGGGTGATCCAGGGGACAGCTGCAGTGAAGCCGAAACGACCGGCCCTGACTTTGGCTCGCGTCCTGTCAGGGCTTTAATAAGACGCCTCTCGACACGGAGCGTCCGGGGGAATGCCAGGACAGCGCAGCGCGGTGCCAGCTCTGCCCCGGACCAGGAGGGGTGTGTGAGGACTGAGGAGAGGTCTGTGTGACCTCTCCAACAGACTGAAGGGGAAGGGCATCTGTCTTAATAAGGCTGCCCAGTCTTCGTGATGGTGTCAGCCCCAGTGTCCCAGAGCAGCCACTGGGCACTGGCATCAGAGGAGAGGCTTCGAGAGGGGAGCCACAGATGAAGATTCAGGGTTCCCACTCTTTACTTGAAATTATTTTCCAGGTAATTTCCAGGATTTTCTATTACATTTAAAAGTGCAAAAATACATAAAAACATTGTGATTACATATGGTTCTCTCTGCCCTCCTCCCTCACCAGCGCCCCCTGTGGATGCGATCTAATAATGGCTAAAGTATATAGCTTTTTGGTCTGGAGAGTTCGAGCTTAGTCATGTAAAGCTTATGTTTTCTTGGGAACATGTAAAAAGGGGGGTTCGGGGGTCTTCCCCTGGGACATTTTTGAAATAGTAGATCATTTTTCATGTGATCTGGAGTAGAACGAGCGAGTCTTTAGTCTGGTGTGGTGAGCAAAGTACCACGTGCATTTATTTTAAACAAAAGCAAAGGGAGAAGTAATATTTTCAAAGACAAAATATGTTTTTTCCAGGACATTTTCCATGACTAGAAAAAGGTAGGTCATTTTCAAAGGTAGAATGGGAACCCTGAGATTACTTTATTTGTCTCCTAGGAAATTTTCTTGGACACAGGCTGCCTCACAATCACAAACATGTCTTATATCATGTTAGTGAAGGTCCAAATAAGTATTATTAGAGTCCCATTTGTAGCGAATGGAAATGTAGCTGCCGCAACACAGGCGTGTTGGGCAACGTGAGAGAGGACAGACCTCAGGAGGCTAAGCAGGATAGTGCCTGGTCAGTTCCTGGATGGGAGAGCGCCGGGGAAAGGCCAGGAAGCCTGGGTGAATGTAGTGTGAGAGTGAGTGTTGGCGGAGGTCAGAGGGGCCAATGATGCAGATTGGCCTGCATCACTTCCGTTAGTCTACGCAAGTAGCTTAGCACCACCAAGTATGGAGTGAATGAATAATGCCATGTGAAGTGTCTATAAGTGTCCAGAAAAGTGCATTATTATTATTATGAAGTGTCTTGCCCAGTGAGACAACAAAAGGATGAACTGACTTGCTCTCGGACAAAAATGTAAAATCTGAGGGCAAAATTAGCTTAGATTTCTGTGGCTACAAAATGCCACTGAAGCCAGAACAGGGCACACAACTCACAAGTTATGATTCAGATGAAAAAATACAACTAATGATTTAAAAGAACATGATAATATGATCATGTTAGGGCTACTAACATAGACAGTAACTACACTGGCTGTATTGCAATTGAAATGCCAATTTGAAGGTTGTAATTATGAAATCATAACTGAATAACTTTTAATAATGTCTTCTGGAAACAACAAAATGTGTTTAAACCCAAAAACCCTGAAGTTTATGTATCTTGAAAAATGTTCAGAATTCATACAGATCCCAGCAGTTCAACTTAAATGTTTATAATGGCATTTTAATACCTAAACTTTTTAATGTCACAAATGCCAAAAATCTCTGGATCTATAATTCGGAAAGATTCGTATCCAATTCCAATAAACAGAGAAACAATTGAACATGAGGAATTTAAAAAGCTATTTGGACAAAACTTCTGGAGTACAAAAAAAGTCGAGCCATGTCACCATTTCAAAGGAAATTCAGACAATTCAGTAGAAAAACGAAGAACCAAGGCACTCCTCCCACACCTGCAATGCTTGACAGAAAATGAGCCAATTGTCAAAAACAGTTCAGCCCTGCATCATTATCATCATCATCATCATCATCATCATCATCATCATCTGCAGCAGCAAATTCAGGAGAGCCACTGATATAGAGACTGAGACAAGACAAAATCTTTCACACATTTAGGGGGCGGTGTTTGGTCGTTGGGGGAACAGCTGGTTGTGGCCCGGGCTGCGTGTCCGTGCCATGACCAGAGCTTCATGAGTTGATCCAGGACTCCAGCTGAGGCTCTCCCTGGGCCCCTGTCACACTGACGTCTTCATCCCTAAACCGAGCAGACAGCACCGGCCCGGCAGCCAACAGAGGTGACAACAAATCCAATTACCTCCACGCCATGGTGCCCAGACCAGTATGACCGGGACTGTGTGGATGGGACAGGGGGGACAGGGGAGCGAGGACAGCTGGACAGTACGGCTCTCGCACCAGATGGACCCATACGGTTTCAGCGTGAAGTACAAGGTTACTTTACTGGTCATGTTTCATTAGTAAATGTAGGGCAAAGGAATGTGATGGATTAAGTATTACAGCAAACTTTGGAGCATGTGTCCGGAGGCGTCCAGATCCAGCGGTGGTCAGTAGATTTACGTAAGTACTGTGCCAGAGGAGAGTTTTTGAGGATCTGGACTTTACTTAAGATGTCAACAAAATACTACTCATTACTTAATGTTACAGGAGCCGGTGCTCTTCTGATAGGGCAGGCAAAATATGAATGAAAAATGAGTCAGAGGCACTCGGATAGTACAAAAGTTCCAGTTTAATCCGCCAACGCGTTTCAACTTACAGTTTTCATCGGGGCTTGTTGTCACACAAGCCCTGATGAAAACTGTGTGCCTCTGACTCATTTTTCAAATATATAAAAAAAAAATATAATACTTTAAAAAAGCTGTTACTTACAGAGTGCAGACAAGTTGGTTTTATTTCCGGTCTCATAGCATTACTGCCCACTGTACATTTACTCAAGTAATGAAATGTGAGAGAAACTGGACACAAAGTGCTCAGGAATTCAGTACCGCAAAAGTATTTTTTGGGGAAGGTGCTCTTTGGGCGTTTGGGGGACAGAAACTTAAGAAAGAAACGAAAAACCAAGGCATTCCACCTACATCATAATTATCTATTTACATGTTCTAAAAGTCCATCATTATTGAAGAAGAAGAAGAAGAAGAAGAAGAAGAAGAAGAAGAAGAAGAAGAAGAAGAAGAAGAAGAAGAAGAAGAAGAAGAAGAAGAAGAAGAAGAAGAAGAAGAAGAAGAAGAAGAAGAAGAAGATTATTTTTGCATGTTTTTTAAAGGGACTCTACGGAAGTTAAAATTTAAAAAATAATATATTTTCCACCCCCTACATGCTCCAGCAATGTCCCGCGCTGTACTGTGAGCCCACACCAATCCCACTCAATTGCCGCTATAAGCCTGCACCGTCACTCTAAAGTTGCGTGTTCGGGCTGAGGCAGCAGTCATTCACCAGCTTAACATGGAGACTGCAGTTACGCGAACGGCCAGAGGTGGCAGTCACGAGTATGAAAATGGACAACCTCCGTTGAGTCCCTCTGAGCTCTGATTGTTCCAAATATGAGATAAATCTCGGACCATAATCTAATCAGAGCAGAAAGAGGACTCTCTCGCTCTCCCACTTTCACAATCCCTAAGAACCTGAATTTTAGAGGTTCTTAGCTTTCAAATGAGGAATGACATGTAGAACTTGTACAAAGAGCATCCTACAGACACTACCTTTAAGTTTACTCTATCAAGACGTCCTCAAACGGTGTCACTTTAGCTTCATGTGGCTAAAAGTTTTTAAAAATTACCCTTTCCATGCAGCCCTAGCCTAAAGTCGCCTACAATAGGGATAGCTCTAATCATGCATATACTTTAACAACTGAAAGTGATTTACTGCAATCAAATACAAGACAAAAAAGAACAACTTCTGTATGAAATGCAACAAAAATGACCAAAAGCTATACTACAAAGATGACTCTTTAATTCAGACTTGTTTTCATGTTTTTGAGTGGGAGAGGTCTCAAGGCAAAAACCCTCTGGCAAAGGCCTTCCCCAGCTGGGCAGCAATAAAAATGCAAGCCATTATTATCATAAAATAAAAACAATCGTTCCACACATAACATTTTCTTCAAAGACTACAACCATGTGTTGTCAAAATCCACACTGAACCAAAGTCAGTCCAAAGACAGTCCAGTCAAACTTCCCTGACGGCGAGATGGAGCGACTGACCGCGACGTGGGGGCCGAGACCCGCTACGTGCCCAAAGCCGCTCGGCAACATTTAGCCCGATCCCGTATTTCCATAGTAAACAGGCCCGATGTGAAGATGTTACAACCTCACTCTAGGAAGCCGCCCGGTGTCATGCTTCTTAAAGACTAACTCAATTTAATCTCCATAAACAAATTGGTTCTTCCTTATGGTCTGGATCGGCACATGTTAAGTGCTGATCATCCCTGGACAGTATTGATCAGAGCTTTCTATGCGATGGGGGTGAAGGAGAGGTGAGAACGTGCCTCAATGGGAGGAAAAAGGGAAAGCCAAAGCCAAGTTACTGGCAGTGTTAATTTTGACGATATGTTTACATTCAGTCTTGGTCTTTTGAGATTCATTCTTTTTAGTTTTAGTTGGCAAAAATGTCATGTAAATGTAGTTGACAAAATCTAAATGAATGTATTCAACTTTACATTTCTATTATTGTATTCAAACATATGGGTGGGTAATCAAAGAATGGGTTTGGATAAGGACATAACCTGCTTAAATCTGGAGACGTCCCCGCTCCCAGGAAAGTCAGGTCTAGGAGAGCAATGACACAGGTTTGTTTGTTCATTTTTTTTTGGGGTGTTTTTCAATGATAAAAGAAAAATGTAATAAAATAGATGCTTATATATTATTCTAATTATTGGGTGACATGTTATGCAGTGTACCTTTAAGGCGAGACACTGCAGGTGAATAGGGGAGAGATATCGATTTGAAACTTGCTGCATATTACTAACATAAATATGAGGAAAAAAATGTATTGAGCTTTGGAACTGACATCACAGTGCAATGCATTATGGGAATTTTTCAGGACCACAAAACAATGAAAACACAGCCCATTTTCAATATGATTCCCTCGTAGATGGTGCGTTCTAACATGGCAGTCAACTACACATCAGGCCCCAACTCTCCTGAAGTTATTTATCCATCTAGCT
>OMNZ01088747.1:0-14099 GCA_900303255.1 Lesueurigobius sanzi
CGCCGATAATAACATGATAATAACATGCGACCCTGTGTTTGCGTGAAGTTTATAAAGTGCAGTTTATTGAAACAAAATAAAAGACAGTTGACAATCTGTTTAAAGTCAGTGGTGGACAGTGGAAGGAGTATTTTTGTAGTCAGGATTGTGGGTAACGGAGTATTTTTGAAACAGCTGTTGGTGACGTAACTTCCCCTGTAGTTTCCGCTGAGTAAGGAAGGTTCAAATTGGTGCAAAATGCGCAGCTGAGGCACCGTTCCTAACTGCTGAGGGACCTTAATATTGAACCCATGACGTAGCTCTCAAAGGTTAAGGAACAGGTAAGGTAAGGGAAGGTAAGGAGGTGTTTCATTCCCATTTTAGATGCAGCCCAAGTTCATTCTCCTAGCTCACTTATGAACCTTGATAGGCTAACCGAGAGGGCACTGTGGCCATTTTAGCAGCCATCTTGGAAATCACCATTACCCACTACTTTTTTCACCCTGAAAATTATTTCAATGGATTCCTTGACCCCCAAAACCTAGGGAAAGACACCAAATTCATCACTCCAGGACAGATCCAGATAGTTATATTGGGTATAAGGGTGCGGCGGGCATCTTGGACGCCATCTTGAATTACACCTTTCTGCCCCACATCTTGAACATCTACCCAAATCTCCTATGGGTCCCCTACAGGGATCAAGAGTCAAAATTAGGGGACATAGAATTGCACACTGGACCCCCGTCAGCTCCAGGACTATTACTAGAACCACTTACTGCTGCCTCTCATCACTATCACTGTTTTTGCCAGTGTTCATTTTGTCATAATTATATTAAAAGTAATGTTTTTCCTGACTAAAATTTGACTAACATGAGACAAAAACTATGTCTGTGTCCGAATGTCCACACTATTCCCTATATAATGCACTATATAGTGGTCACGCCAATATTTGGGGTGTCTGAATGTCAGAGAGAGCAAAGCAGGGCACTCAAAATTTCCAACAATGCATTTTGAAAAGTAGTGAGGAGCTGTGGTCACTAGACAGGCCAGTATAGACCACAATGCACTGGGAGTGTCTGAGGTAAACAGCCGACAGCGACTAGTCTTTGAAGATAAGATAGTTCTTTATTGATCTCACATTGGAGAAATTCACTTGTTACAACAACACTTAAGACAGGAACACACAGGGGGGTGCAGAAATAGTCAGAAAATGTGCTATCAAGAAGAGTCGTAGGTCTGCAAAAACAGGAAAAATAGTACTATTTAACACTACTACTTACTACTACTAAAATACAAATAAATATCTCTTAGCATCTACCAATAAAAGCAACTTGGACCTCTCTTATGTACACTGAATAACAGGAATAAGATATATGTATAATAACTGTTTACATTCAGGTGATTGATAGATAAAATGGCGTTGCATGCATTGTAAACACTGAGGTTATTGCACATATTAAGTAATGTTATTACACTTGAAATTGCACATGGATAAAGTGACATTGCATGTTTACACTGAAGTTATTGCACATATTTAAGTCATGTTATTGCGCATGGAATTATACGGCAGAATTGTACAGTCTGACAGCAGTGGGTATGAAAGACCTGCGGTAGCGCTCCTTCTTGCACTGTGGATTTCTCAGTCTGTCGCTGATGGAGCTGCTCAGCTCCTCTAGTCTACAGTCCTGTGCAGTGGGTGAGAGGTGTTGTCCATGATGGATGTGAACTTGGCCAACACCCTCCTCTCACTCACCTCCTTCACCGAGTCCAGTGGGCCCCAGGACAGAGCAGGTCCTCCTGACCAGCCTGTTCAGTCTCTTCCTGTCCCTCTCAGTGCTGCTCGGGGCCCAGCAGACCACAGCGTAGAGGACAGCAGAGGCCACCACAGAGTCATAGAAAGTCTTGAGCACAGGTCTGCTCACTCCGAAAGACCTCACTCTCCTCAGAAGGTAGAGGCGACTGTGGCCCTTCTTGTACAGAGCGTCCGTATTGTGGGACCAGTCCAGTTTGTTATTGAGGTGAACACCCAGGTACTTGAAACTGTCCACTACCTCAATGTCCTCTCCCTGGATGTTCACCAGTGAGTGTGAACTAGACGCAACACGGATGAATGAAAACATCTCCCACATTAGTGGCCTGTTTTGTATAATTTATGAATAAACCACTTGAATATGAACAGTTTAGCTTTAGCTTGATTCAAGGAAAGGGAAAGGGAATGTTATTTGTATAGCGCTTTTCATATGACATAGTCACACCCAAAGCGCTTCACACATGAAAGGGAGGGGGCTCATTCACTCCATGCTGATGGTGGTAAGCTACTATTGTAGCTACAGTTTCCCCTGGGGTAGACTGACAGAAGCGAGGCTGCTCACATCTGCGCCAACGGTCCCTCCGACCACCACCAACCACTCACACTTAGGCATTGGGTGAAGTGTCTTGCCCAAGGACACAACCTTGATTCAAGGCATAAATTTAACAATCCAAGCCGTTTTCTTCATTAATGTAAAATCCATGTTGATTAAAACTTATCTGACTGATGTACAGTGCCGTGAAAAAAGTGTAGCCCCCTTCCTGAATGAGTATATTTATTTGTATTTACCACACTTGCATGTTTCTGATCATCAAGCCAATTTTTATATCGCACAAAGACAAAACCCAGAAACTGCAAAACACACAGTTTCCAAGGATTATTACTTTTATTAAGGGAGAACATAATCCAAACCTATCAGACCCTCTGTGAAAAAATAAATGCCCCTGATCTTAATCACTGAAATTAAATGTTTGTTATAACTGGTGATGAGTTTATCACATCACTGGGAAGAATTTTGGCCCACCCTTTGCAGAATTGTTTCAACACAGCCATATTAAAGAGCATTGAGCTTGAGCTCTCAAACTCATGGTATTCTCCTTCAGGACTTCCTGTAAACAGCAGAATCCATTGATCCATCAATGACAGCAGTTAGTCCAAGTCCAGAAGCAGCAAAGTAGACCACTCTGGGTGTGGTCGTACGAGGAGAGCGTCATGGCGTGAACTCAGCCTTTCCACGAGGTCTGTTAAAACCCAAATGAGCCACAAATGAACATTAAGTCCGGAGAGCAGCTGAAAACCCCCTTTGCACAATCCCTATTTGAACTGAAAACTTTGGTGAGAAGACCGTAGGCAAAAATTCTTCAGTCTTGGAGCACGAAGTGGGTTCAAACCCACTTCGTGCTCCAGACCTTCAGTAGCTGATGACGATCTTTGGAGTAAGATCGAAACGTCCTACACTTCAACTACAGAGTACAGATGAAGACTGAAGAATTTTGGCCTACGATGGACAACTCCTGTACGACTGAGAACCTACACAAACGTTTGGTGAGAAGAGCTAAACACATATGACTGGAAAGAGAAAGCAGCTAAGGCAGCTGCGGTTAACGCTAACAGCTCCTCATTGCCCGCTGCGAGTCCCGCCTCGGCTGCAAACGCGGACAATAGCGAAACTATTATTCATCCCACCTCTACAAGCCACCCAAACGGCAGTCAAGCCGTGCTGTATGACTACCTGGGGGGACAATCAGAAGTGACTTTCAAAGGGAACACAGAAGAACTTTTTCCCCCTCTGCCAGTCTCTAGAGCCGACGGCCTAGAGAACATGATAAAGACAAACTCTACGACTATTGCTGAAGTGAAGGAGGCTGGCATAGAAAACACCAACCAAATCAACGCCATGAAGGATCTGCTGGACCACTTATATGCTGAATTGACATTGAGAGTGGTTGAATTGGAATCTCGGGCCCCGTGTTGCAAGTGGAGTTTCGGCGGCTCAAGCGAGTCGTATCTTCCACCTGGAGAACTAACCTCATTCTCCACGGCCTGGAAGAAAAGGATCAGCAGGACATCCGTCGTGAGGCCATCCGGGTGCTCCAAGAGGTACTCCTGGGGGCAAAGAAAAAGATCACCAACGCCGTTGACGTAGTGCACCGCCTCGGACCCAGACGCCCCAACACTACCAGGAGTCGCCCCATCATCATCCAGTTTACCTATCGGCACATCAAGGAAGCTGTATGGCGCGCTGCAAGAGTGTCTCCATTCCTAGAAACCAGCAACCTGAGACTGTCCCTGGACTTCTCCCCAGAGATACGCGAGAGGAGACGCCAGCTGTGGTCTCAGCTGGACAAGGCGCGGAAAAACGGGTCCACTATGTGAGGGGCGCGCTTTCATTGATGGGGTGGAAATCTTCCAACCTTAAAATACGAGGATTATGTGAAGGTAAAGCAACTCAAGTCTTTCTGTTTGGACATACATTGATAAAGGAATGAATTGTTAACAGAAGTGACAAAGTACTTTTTTTTTGTTTTTTTTGTTTTATCTTTTCTTTCAAGGAAAGTTTTAATACTTCAATTTAAAATGAACAGTGAAGAGATTTTGAGTTGAATTTTTTGTATATTTAGTTCTCTTCTCACAAATTAGAGTGCAACAAAAAAAACACACTTTCTTGGAAATGTTTTGCTCGGTAATAATGAAATAAAATGAAAACTACATAAAAGGAAAAGTTAAAGTGGTTCTTTGAGATTAATTAATGTTACCGCATAGGTTTGCAATTGAGTCCAACAAAATGGCCTCGGTAAATGACGAGGAGCAGTGTGAGAAAGACATAATACTCCAAGAGGTCGAAGATGCCATAAAAAAAACTAAAACCAATAAATCCCCAGGTAATGATGGTCTTTCAGGAGAATTCTACAAGTCATTTTCCAGCATGCTGGCTCCATTCCTGCTTCGTGTGTATGGGGAAAGTATAGAAAACGGGTCTCTGCCACCAGGTCTGATACTGCTAGCTCCCGGAGTGTCGACCCAAGTATTGGTAAAGCATAAAATGTTATACAACTATGTGTGGAAAAATAAAACACACTACATTAGGAACTCTGTAATAACAAATGAGATCAAAGCGGGCGGGTTGTAAAATTTTGTAAAATAAACTGGATTCATAATTTTTTGAGCTGCACAAAATCAGTCTGGAGCTTCATCCCCAACTTTATCTTTATCAAATGGACCCAAATTGCTCCTTCTGCAATACAGAGACCGAAACATCTGTTCACTTATTCTGGACATGCCCTTTTACCAACAGATTCTGGAAACTGCTTGTGAAGTACATTGTAAAAAATAACAACAAAGGTTTCACCCTTCGGTACCAAGATACGCTATATGGCTTCCACAACAAAAACAGCCAAAATTATATACTTAACCTCCTTATAATTCTTGCCAAATTTCATATACACAAGTCAAAATGTATGAGCAAACCATTCAACCCTCTGAATACCCTAAAGCCATAAAGACTAAAGAGCTTCTTGCAGCCTGGAGTGTTTAACCTACATTAATGGGAGGTTTTGCTGCTGCTCCTGTTTTTTGGTGTTTTCATTCCTTGTGTATGTGATCCTCCTCCTCAGTATGTCCTTCTCAATGGTCGGCAAACTGATAAAATGTATGCGTGTTAATTGTAGGAACTATTGCGCTGCGCAGTACTAACCCTAGCACCCCCCACCCCCCATCCCTTTTAATTTCTTGTTTTTTTTTTTTTCTTTTGGTGCGCTTTGCTTTGTTTGGTATGTTTCTGTATGTTTTATTCAAAGAGTGAAAAGAAGAAAAATATTCACATTTAATGGCGTAAAACATCTGGCCATAGTACATGGAGAGAGGATTTTAAATGTACCTATGTCTGCCTATCCTATTTGCTAGTCTCAATGTGTGTCATCCTCTTACCACTGTTTATATTCTCTTCATTACATTTACACTCTGTCCACTACCATTGCCGGTAATTTCACTGTCTATTACCAGTGTTTATTGTGGACTGAAACTTGGCTTGGGCTCAACTCCAACAACAAACCCCAGACTGCTTTGCTTTTTTGAATGTGTCTACTGCTACTACCTTGTTATGATCTGTACTGTATGAAAATCATTGAAATTTAAAAAGAAGTAGACCACTCTGCCACCGCCATGTTTAACTGTGGACATGTTGTTTTTATCAAATGCTCTAGTATTTTTACACCAGATGCAACGGGCTGCAGATCTGCCAAAAGTGACTTTTGTCATCTCTCCTAAAGTCTAGGAGATCATCAAGAAGTCTTGAAGATCAGGCTTGATGATCTGAAACATGTGTGATAAATAAAAAATATATATATTAATTCAGAATGGGGACATGTACTTTATCAAGGCACTGTATATCTTTAAATAATAAACTGTCTCTTGAAATTGGTCAGTTTTGTTTGCAGAATTTCATTATTACCTGAGTTTTGAACACATTACACAGTAGTAGATGCAGTGACTCATTCTGTTGACGTTTCAGACATGCAGCCCATTCTCCGCTGATCACATCACTGTGGTGCTTGAGTCACGTGATCAGCGGCCAGGAGAAAGTAGAGAGTTGTGTTTCCGAATTGCCAATAAAAAGTGTCCACTATATAGTCTACTCTACACTGCAATACTATATACTAAATGAGTAGTTGGGGATTAGGGTGGACATTCGGATACAGCCTATGACTAAAATGTCCAGATATTTTTGTCAACTCATAAAAACGAAATACAAATGAAAGGAAATGCCAAAGTTTGAAAGAGCCTCATATCATTTAATTTCACTGCCAAAGGAACAGGTCTGTCCTTTGTTCATATATATGAATATATTAAATATATTTGAATTCAATAATATTATTGTAAAGTTGATTAAATTGAGTCGACTAAATTTATATCCAACTTTGTTGACGAAAAAAAAATTTGTTTGACTAAATGTTGACTTAAACTAATATTTCTGTCAAAATACTGAGACAACTATGTTGTCGATATTAACACTTTTGTCTTTTGGCAAGACTTTTGGCAAGAACAATTCATTTCATTGAATTCATACAAAGATGAATTTCTGTCTCTGCTGGGACAGACAAAGATTTTCTATTCTAATCACCTTTCCTATGTGGTGTGGGTTATAGTAACAGTATTGAGATTTGTGATTTTGCTGTTTTCCAGGTCTGGGCTACCACAAAGACCTGCAGACCAGAGCCACGTTTATGGAGGTCCTGACCAAGATCCTTCAGCAGGGCACGGAGTTCGACACTTTGGCTGAGACGGTTCTGGCCGATCGGTTCGAGCGGCTGGTGGAGCTGGTGACCATGATGGGAGACCAGGGCGAGCTGCCCATCGCCATGGCTCTGGCTAACGTGGTCCCTGGGTCACAATGGGTCAGTCTAGGGCTGCACGATTAATCCATATCGAATCGTAATTGAGGTTTTAACAACTGCGGTAACGGTTTTATTTTTTTTTCATCTCTTCTGGCATTTGAGTGATGGACGTTCGCCAAGCAGAATTGTCGAGCCCGTGCGTCATTGAATAAGAAAAGGAAACACGGAGAAACAGGAAGCATGCTTGTATGCGCTGCAATGGCTAAAGTTAGTGCGCTAACAACAAACTCCCCACGTGTACCAATTGCATTGAGTTTTGAGCTCTCTTACCTGCTGCTCCGCTGCGCAGGCTTGGTAGACTATAAAAGCGCCTCCATTCTCTGCTGCTCCTCTTGACCCATACGCTCTTCCAGGTTTTTTGTGGTGGTCGTATGTCCATCTTCGTGCAAATAACGTTTCCAAGCCGCATTATCACTTCTAGTGTCGGGCCGTGAGCCGCCGCTGTGCTTCATTGTTTCAGTGCCTTGTCTGCGCGTGTAAAGCGACTCCTCAGAAAGGTAGCGATCGCCTTAACCCATCACTCTTCTGTGTCAACCAAATTGTTTTCAAAGTGACTGACTAACCAGCCTTTTGGTCGACGCTGCATGGCTGGCAGCTCTCCCAGTGCTGTGCGCTCCTGGTTCATATTGGGTAGCCTGTTGCTCGACGCGCACTATCCACGGCCATCCAAGCCCTGGAGCGTGCGCTTTAACACATAAAGTGGCATTCCTCCCTTTTCTTCTAGGTTTAGTTTTAGTAATACTCCCCAATTTCTTCTAGATGTCCCAGTGGCACTGGCACGTTGCCTCTGCTGCTTTGCCCAGTGCTTTCCTTTGCGCGCTTCACTCACACCCTGGGTATTGTCCACCAGGCAAGCAGGAGGTTGTCTAAACATTTAAATTAACATTTGTTTTAGTTGCGAACACAGCGCTTTTTAAACAACAAGGTTTTATAAAGAATTAACAGTAAATTAAATTTCATGTTTGAATTAAGTTTTGTATTAATGCAAAATAAAGCTTTGTAAATTAAATGGAACAGGCCCTGCTTCAATATACTTACCTACGTGCCTTCAGGCTGTAATACTCTTTTCCCAGGAAGTCTGGGGTGGCGTTTCCATAAAGCAGCAGAGGGCGCTGTCTACATAAAACCAAATATGTTTTGGAAGATTTATTTTGTGTTTTGCATTTCGAGTTTTTTTTTTTTTTTTCATTTAAATGTATAAAATATAAAAATCGCAAATCGAATCGCAATATTTGTCTGAAAAATCGCAATTAGGTTTTTTGACAAAATCGTGCAGCCCTAGGTCAGTCCACTGCTACTATTATTATCACAGTTGAAATAGAGTCACCATTTGTCCAATTGCAATTTTTCGAACAGATATTGTGATTGCTTTTTTATTTGCGATTTTAGTGTTATGCATGTTTACCATAATTCCAGGCTATAAGCTGCTACTTTTTTCACACCTTGGTCACTGCAGCTTATATAGCGATGTGGCTAATTCATCGATTTTTTACCAACACCCGACCAGTGCCCGCGCACTTTTTTTCATTTCATTTCGGAGTGTGACACATAATCAGCACAGGCAGTTGTTACATGCATCTCCCACCTGTGGCATTCACCTGCAACACATCCGAGGAGAGACTGAAGGAGAGGGAGCTGCTGCCTATCAACGGCATGTGCGTGGTGCGAGCTCATGGGTACTGTGGCACCGGGGAACATCAGGCCTTTTTAAAATGCGCGGAACATCGGTGATACCCCATTTTATAACATGGACACATGCGGCTTATAGACAGATGTTTACTTATTATAAGATATTGTGGTATTTTTAATTTTTACACTAATAAGAATAAGAGAATAAGAAGGACAAGATATTAATATTGTTCCCCAAATTGTATTTGTTGACCATTAATTGTGGGTGCTTTGTACGTGTGAAAAGGCAGGTGCTCTTCAAAAATTGTGCATACATTGCAGGATCTGGAAGACTTTGGCTTGATTAAAGCTGTGTGGAGCAAGTGCAGTCAGGAGTACAGTAATTGAGGCGAGATGCAGTACTGATCGCGAGAGATGGCCAGACCAGTGTGTGAATCAAGACGTCTATCTGCTAGAAGTAAACACAGATCTTTTTTCGCTTTTATCACCACTTTGCTCCACCGCAATTCTGGAACAATTGGAAGAGTATATTGATCTTCAACAACTACTGCACTATGAACAATGACAACACAGGCGCCGGTAAAGACGAGAATCCCACCGGCCAAGCCAAGATATGTCCTCCGGTACAACACCTTCCACTTCACCAAATCCAGGCAGAACGAATCTTTCAGATGTTACAGAAATGTTATATGTTATATATATATATATATATATATATATATATATATATCGCTCGCAGATTTAATCACTTTGCTAAAGATAATACCACCATTATTACCACAAAAATCTGTCGGGTCACTCACCTCTGAACTCGCTTTGGTTACCACGGACAATAAAAAGAAAAGCTGAAACTCCTGGTTACCACCGCAAATATCACCTTTCACCGCGTTCACTGTCTTGGTCACAAAACCACAAACCAACCGCATCCTATCATTGCTAAATTTGAACACTTCAAATAAGTACAGGTGCAAAAGCAGGGCAGACAGGTTAAAGGTTCAAACTACGGACTGAATGATCAATTTCCCCCAGACTTTTTTCAGCGTTGAAATATCCTATTTCCCATCCATAAGCAGATGATGACCGAAGGAAAGCTGTCATAGCAGTGGACAAACTATACATAGACGGACAGCTATATACAGAGATCATGACAAGACCCCGTGGCTATATTAGCCAACTCAATGGCAGCAGAAAGCACTTTGTTTTATCTCCCCGTATTCTTTTGAACTTTTAAACTAGTACTATGCACTGATAATCCATCTTTTTATCATCAATTCTTTTCACATATCTCAAGCCTTTCAGACTGCCCAATCATTATAGCTGGAGACCGCTTTAGATCGCTCAATGGACAGATCCTCCTCTAAATCACACAACATTCGTAAGTGACAATCGACAGGAACAATAAAACAGTTCATGAGTGATTTTGGTCTTGGCGATAGTTGGTGCCTCCAACACCCCTATGATAACCAATTTTCTTTTTTTCTCACCAGTCCATAATTCATATTCACGTATAGATTATTTTTTAACCAGCAACTCAATTCTGTCTAATATCACTGAATCTAACATTCATCCTATTATAATAAGTGGCCATGCCCCAGAAGCCTTTGTTAACAATTACAGAGGTTAAACGGTTCCTAGTTCTTCACCAGGTTTGCACACACTGCAGCAGGGATTTTGGCCCATTCCTCCATACAGGAGGTTTCGATCTGCCAGGTTTTGGGGCAGTCGCTGAGCAACATGGAGTTTCAGCTCCCTCCAAAGATTTTCTATTGGATTTAGGTCTGGAGACTGGCTAGGCCACTCCAGAACCTTGATATGCTTCTAATGGAGCCACTCCTTGGTTATCCTGGCTGTGTGCTTCGGATCGTTGTCATGTTGGAAGACCCACGACCCATCTTCAATGCTCTGACTGAGGGAAGGAGGTTTTGGGCCAAAATCTCACAATACATGGCCCTGTTCATCCATCATCATCAAAAACACCCCCAGAGCATGATGCTTCCACCCCCATGCTTCACTGTAGGCATGGTATTATTGGGATGATACTCATCCTCCTCCTTCCTCCAAACATGGCGAATGGAGTTAAGACCAAAAAGTTCTATTTTGGTCTGATCTGACCACATGACTTTCTCCCATGACTCCTCTGGATCATCCAGATGGCCATTGGCAAACTTCAGACGGGCCTGGACATGGGCGGACTTAAGCAGGGGTACCTCCCGTGCGATGCATGATTTTAAACCATGATGTCTTAGAAACGGTGGTCTCAGCTCTCTTCAGGTCATTGACCAGCTGCCCTCGTGTAGTTTTGGACTGATTCTTCACCTTTCTTAGCATCATTGATACCCCACGAGGTGAGATCTTGTGTGGAGCCCCAGTCAGAGGGACTGGGGGACTAGGGCTCCAGGCAAGATCTCACCTCGTGGGGTATCAATGATGATCAGATCGAAACGTCTTGTATGGAGGAATGGGCCAAAATCCCTGCTGCAGTGTGTGCAAACCTGATGAAGAACTACAGGAACCGTTCGACCTCTTCTGTACCTTCTGTACCAAATATTAAAATTGTTTGACTCAAGTGATCAAATACTTATTTCACTCTGTAATATGCAAAAATATTGTTAATAAATCATACAATATGATTGTTTTTTATTTTTTAGATTCTGTCTCACACAGGGGAATTGCACCAACGATGGACATTTTAGACCCCTCCATGATTTCTAAGTGGGAGAACTTGCAAAATCACAGGGGGATCAAATACTTATTCGCCTCACTGTATATATCCATTTACATTTCTCATGATCCCCCAAAAAATTATCAACTCTATCTCTAATCTATCAATCTAAGTACACTTCACCTGGCATAGTCAAACTTTAATTAACTAAGAACTTGGTTATAGTTTAGTAGTTTATTTATTATGTCCCTCTTATCATTATTATATATCTTTATCATTATGTTATATTATTATTATTGTTTGTTTTATTTATTTATTTTTCATTTGTCTTTTACTTTGTCCAGCCGCTCTGACCACGCACACACACGCGCACACAGACTCACTCACTCACTCACTCGTTGTGGTTGTCATTCCATGTCAATTGTGAGTATGTTGTTTTTGTTTGCACTTTTTATCTTGTCTCTTGCATCACTAAAAAAAAAAAACGCACATTGGGTCGTCTTTAGCTTTGATCGCAGCACCATTCGCTGTGGCATTGTTTCAATATGCTTCTGCAAGATTTATTTCCATCCAGTGTTAAATGAATTATTCATCAAGATCTTGTATTGATGATGGAAGAGTGAAGAAGAAATCCATTGATGGCATAACCTGATCATTCAGCATGTTCATGCAATCAGCTGATCTCATTCTTTGGACACATAGTGTTGCTGAACCTATAACTGACCAACTGCAACAACCCCACATCTAACTTCTTGGTTAAATCCAGGTGGTGACCAGGCAGTGTATTTCTTCTCTTTTTTTCTACTTGGTGTTTTTGCTCAGAAAGTAGCCTCAACAGTCCAGTTGTTGCTACTTTAGTTATCATCATTTACTCATTTCCTTGATTTCTCTCTGTCTCTGTAGGATGAATTGGCGCGTGTTTTGGTAACATTGTTCGACTCGCGGCATCTGCTCTATCAGCTGTTGTGGAACATGTTTTCAAAAGAGGTGGAGCTCGCCGATTCCATGCAGACGCTCTTCAGAGGAAACAGTCTGGCCAGCAAGATCATGACATTCTGCTTCAAGGTGCACCACACTGAAATGGTTGATGTAATTATCGAGCCACGTCTCGAAATCCACAGATTGTTACATGGAGTGTGCGTTGTGTTCAAAGGTCTACGGAGCAGCGTATCTACAGAAACTCTTGGAGCCACTTCTACGAGGTGTGATCACAACACCCGAACACATCAGCTTTGAAGTGGACCCAACACGGTGAGTGTAACTGTGTTGAAATGTTTATTCGTAGACCGTGGACATATCATGCATATAAATCTTAAAAACAGGCTTTCAAATAAATACATTCAAATAATGTCCTCTGTTGATGACGCGATGTTCATAAATAATCGAGCCAGGGCTGATGAGGATTTTGCCTGGATCACTACAGCCAAGACTCGGAATCACATGGTAAAAATAAACTTTACCTTTGATTTAACAACGTGGCTAGTAGTGGTTTGGGGGTTTGAACAATCACGTAATTGTACCAGGAAGTTGAAAAGGAAGCGCTGCAGAAGTCAAAATGAATGACTTAACACAAACAGGATTAATTCAAAACTGTGTGAATGAAGTGAAATACTGCCCCAGATCTGTTTTTGACGAAGGAACAACATAACACATGGTTAAAAGCTCAAAAAAGTTGGTTTAGCATGATATGTCTCCTTTAAATTCATCAACCGAAATATTTTGTCATAATTTTAGTTATTACACAAGTAATATTTGTTGCCTGTCAAGCCCGCCTTTCAGTTTATACTTTTTTGTTCTTTTTTTGGGCACAGTGTTTTCCTCAAGTGCCAACTTTCATGAAACTAAATCAAAAGAAAAAGAAACATCAAGAACAAACAAAAATAAATTGAAAGATAAAATAAGTTAAATACCCTTGCCTTGTCTCCTGTGTCCCATATACATGTAAATATATCTATTTTATGGGTCGTAACACCCATCAAACCAAAATATGCGTATCAGTCTCAAAATCTGTTGAATAATCCCCCACTGCTACCACTATGTTGTACAAATTCCCCACAAGGGCAATGAAATGTACAAATATAGCCAAGTTTCTGTGCTTGTATTTTTGAGTGAAGCTGAAGTAGATGAAAAATTCAAAAATAGCACAGCTCTTGCCCACTGGGTGGTGCTACAGCATTACAGTACAGTAGATTCACTGATAGAGCTACTAGTAAATTGGAAAAATTGCTAAATCAATCATGCTCACTCGATTTAACTTCAAATAATTGTTACCACCAACCGTTTTACAGTTTCAGGATTCATTCACAAATTAAATAGGCCTGTGTTTTTGTAGGTTCTCAGTCCCCTTTTATTCCCCTATTATTTTTGCCTAAATAGGCCTGTGTATATTTATAATGTTTACTCTGGGGAAAAAATCTCCAGCACTAAGTTCCTGGGTGTGCACATCACACAGAAGCTCTCCCGGACCATGCACACCACATCACAGAGAGGCTCTCCTGGACCATGCACACCACATCACAGAGAGGCTCTCCTGGACCATGCACACCACATCACTGGTCAAGAAAAGTAATCAGCGTCTCTACTTTCTCCGCAAGTTGAAAAGAACCAGAGTCCCAGCCTCCTTTAT
>OMNZ01088749.1:0-13234 GCA_900303255.1 Lesueurigobius sanzi
GACCTCAATAGAGAATCGGTGGCGGGTGCTGAAAGTGAATGTCCATGCTCGGAAACCATGCAATTTGGACCAGCTAGAACAATTTGCAATGGAGGAATGGGCCAAAATCCCTCAGGAGACGTGCGCAAACCTAGTTAACAACTACTCAAAGAGGTTGTTATCAGTTGTGGCTCAAAAAGGCTACACTATTTACTATTAATGTACCATTTTTGCCCTTTTTTGTTAAAACTTGGTGTAAACAATAAAATATCTCATTTAAACTTATTGGACATTGTCTTTATAGTGTATAGAGTTTCTAGAATAAAAAAACACTTATTGTTTATGGTCATTTTCATGGAGAAATCAAGAGTAATGTCTAATTTTATAAGGGGGGCTGATAATTGTGGCTACGACTGTATTTCATGTGACTTTTGCGATGTACAGAATCAGTCCCTTTCTGTCTAGAGGCCTGATTTTTTTTACACAAGCTCCGTCAGATCTTTCTCCACCCTGCCCCAGCAAAAAACCTAATTGATGTCTATAGACGTCATTGGCAGTCAATGTGGGGATATTGAATGACGTTTATAAACGTCATTGGCAGTCAAAGTAGGGTGTGCACAAGTATACATACAGCATGAGTTAATACTTTGTGGAACCCCCTTTTGCTGCAATAACAGCAGCAAGTCTTTTGGGGTATGACTCTACAAGATTTGCACATCTAGAGACTGAAAGTTTAGCCTCTTTACAAAACAACTCAAGCTCTGTCAAATTAGATGGAGAGCGTTTGTGAACAGCAGTTTTCAGGTCTTTCCACAGATTTTCTATTGGATTTAGGTCTGGACTTTGACTGGGCCATTCTAACACATGAATATGTGAATGAATATGTATCATTTTGCTTTCACTTCACAGTTGTCTGTTACTTGTGTGTGAACTTTCAGTAAAAAAATCAAAATAAAATATGTATGTTTATGGTTGTAAACATGACGAAATGTGCAAAAGTTCAAGGTGTATTAGTAGTAGTAGTTTCGAGAGGCACTGTAGATTTCTTTTCGGTCAGGAAAGCCACATTGTCATAAATTGCTCAGAAGTACCCCTTTTGGTTAAAGTAGCTAATGCAGTGAAAGATTCATTTTAACCTTTTTAAAATGCAAGTCGTGTTAACACAACCTGTGCGGGCCCCGTTGAGTGTAGCATTGTCCATTGTATGTTTTTGTCATTGTCTATTGTCAAACATGCACTGTAAAGTCTAAATACAACTTCATATTCATTAATAATTCATTAATGAATAGGCTAAAACTACACATTTAGCCTATTCACAGAAAAGCCCAAAGACCCAATTTGAACTTTTCAGTTCTCTCATTTTTACCATTTAAGTCCCACCCTGTGCTTTCTTTTTTCATCGTATTAACCATGTGATGGTGCCAGTGAACTGGGACAGGTAGCGATTCCGATGTACCATGCATTTTATTAACATTAATGTACTACAGCAGACTGAATTTAGCCGCTTGCACTGTTTGTAAAGGGCTTAAGTATGGAGACTAATTGATCTGACCACATAAGGTGTTTAAGAATGCATTAAATCTCTTTTCTTTCCTCATGGCTTCTCATGTATCAGGTGTGTCCAATGCCCATACACCAGCACGGCCTTCCAGCACCTCCAGCACAGGCAGCAGGGGCAGGTATGTTGTTTAAAAAAAGACATAGACTTTACAATTTTACAGAACAAGTTAATGATTGATGTTCCTCTTGTTTAGCTGCAGTTCGTCTGGGAGAGCAGCCGGCGGTCCTACAGTGGAACAGGTCAGAGTTAAACAGGAGCCTGGTACTGAAGACACCTACAATTGTAACACTTCTGTCAAGTCAGAAAAAGGAAAAGATGGAAGGAGCGCATGCATGGTAGAGACACAGTTTCAGTTCTGTTCTATTAAATTTGTCAGCATCCTTTACATTTTTATTTGTTTTTTATTTGTTTCAGATGACCAGCACCGAGGTCTGCAGTAACATATCAGCAGCGTCCACAAGCCAAGACATTCTCAGGACCATAGACGAGCTCATAAAGCAAGAGCCGCAGTCCCAAATGTGCTCCGGCCTCAACGGCTCCATCACCAACATGCCACTCACCAACGGCAACACGGACAAACGGACAGAGGCCGGAGCAACAGCTGCCAATCAGGGTTCAAAGGAGGACGACCCCAATGAAGACTGGTGTGCTGTGTGCATCAATGGTGGAGACCTGCTCTGCTGCGACCGCTGTCCCAAAGTGTTCCACATGAGATGTCACGTTCCCACCATTAAAATATTCCCCAAGTAAGTAGGCCACTCTTGAAATGATGTTGCATAAAATGCTAGTTTGGCACTTTATTCCATTGTGTTTGGCAATGTTGGGTCAAATCTAATCACTACACCGTGGGATTATATATCTGATGTTTTGACTCTTTTGACCGTTGGTTCTTTTTTCTGTCTTAGGGGAGACTTCCTGTGCACATTCTGCCGAAGTCTGTCGAACCCAGAGATCCAGTACTGTGAGGAAATCCGCAAACAGAAGGGGGAACAGGGCTTGAGTCCTGAGGATCAAAGGGTCAGTGTTTCCACAACTACATCTGTAGCCCTATTTCCATAAAACCACAACAGGATAGGCTACATGACAGCAGTTTCTCCACTGGGCTGCGTTTCTTGGTCTGGACTGGCTTGAAAATGGCCACCAGTGGGCGCTGTGGGGCTACCTTCATGCCTGTTAATGCTTGCTGTTTTGCTAATTTTTCTTTTAATTTCACCTCACTACCCCACTGCAGTACATTTTATCAACTCATCATGCAATAAAATATAGTGTTAGACTCTTACTGAATGCTTTTCAAACAAGAAATACATGTTATTATCTCCTGTTACTGTTACTAATAAGCTAGCTTTGTTTTGATACATATTTGGCTCAAATTTAAAGGAATAGTTAAGTGCTTTTACATGCATACATATGTTCTAACCTGGGCTTAGATGAGGCGATGCGTGGCTGTCTGGTCTTTGTGTGTGCATTCAGTCCCATAAGACGACCAAAGACGGTGTTAGCATTTTGCCTCTACAGTATAGTCCATGGCGCCAAATTTCGGAGAAGTTAGAAGCCACAAATCTCTTCCAAGTTTCCCCTATTGAAATAGGGTTATGTCAGTAGTTACACGTTCAAAGTATAGTTACAAAACGTATAGTTCAAAGTATAGTTACAAAAAATTAAAACTGTCAATTTTCTAAGTGGAAAAAAGGGGGCACTATAGTTTAAGGAGTATTTCGGCCCTCCGCGCAGTAAGCTTCCCCCCGAGAGATGCCTCCTTCCACTCACTCACTTCCGGCAACAGAACAACGACGTGCTACGCGCAAAGTGTACGGATCATTTGCAATGCCGGACTTTGTAGATGATTTGCAGATCCAGAGCCAACTTAAGAGATTTGTGGCTTCTAACTTCTCTGAAATTTGGCGCCATGGGACTATACTGTAGAGGGAAAATGCTGTCTTTGGTCGTCTTACGGGACTGAAGGCACAAAGACCAGACAGCCACGCATCGCCTCATCTAAGCCCAGGTTAGAACATATGTATGCATGTAAAAGCGCTGAACTATTCCTTTAAGTTGCCGTCCTCATAGCATACTGCACTAACGCCAAAACCGATCAGTGCTGGGTGTGTGTGCTCACCCCTCCCAAATCACTCCAGACCCCAGCCCTGAAGTGGTCTGAGTTGGAGGCAGTTTCAAACTCCCTTTGTGCACGGTTTGTTATTGGCTTTCGAAACACTTATTTTACCAGTGGGTACACTGTCTATGCCAACATCCTTTTCCATTTAGAAAAGCACTGTCTTTCGCAAAATTAAGCCATAGTCATATAGTCATTTTAAAAGTAATCAATGACTAGAAATAATTGTGAAAGAAATAGATTAAAATGTCATGAGAGAAACATAATTTCGAACCATTCGATTGGTTTGACAAATAAATAATCTTGAATCTTGAATCTTGAATCCCTTCACTGTATTTCTATGCAGCCAGCTGAGAATCACTGCTGTTGGTCACCTCTTAAGGCTTCTCACTGTTAGAACAGCTCTGTGTGCTCCTGTTGGAACAGTCTAACTCTCTCCTCTGTGTGCAGACATGTGAACGCCTCCTGCTCTACATCTACTGTCATGAGCTCAGTGTTGGCTTCAGAGAGCCCGTCTCTGCTTCGGTAAGTATTAAATCGGTGTTGCACACAAAAACGTCCATTTGAAATCATATGTAATTTGCATAAATGTGTTTTTTAATGTGTGCTCGTCTTTTGCAGGTACCTAACTATTTCAAGATTATAAAGCAACCCATGGACCTGAAGAAGGTGAAGAAGAGGCTGCAATTGCGGAGCTCCCAGTTTTATCAGTCCTTGCAGGAGTTTGTGTCGGACATGAGGCTCATCTTCAAGAACTGTGCACAGTATAATGAGGTGAGGAGCATGACTCCAGCACTGGCTTTTGGGGAATGGCACCATTGTTTGTGTGCATGCAACAGGGTCCATACTGCATCCCATAAGCCATGAATGTAAAATGTTATTTAACCAGATACATTTTACTGACTTGTGTTCTTCTAAACCTAAATCTAATCTTGGGATGTGGGCGTCAGCTTTGCTCTGGACATGGATAGTGTACAATACACAGTATGGGGCTAGTCCTGCGGTCAGGAAGGTAAATGTTTTAGGGATTGATATCTGCCAAACATGTTTGAAGTGTCATACTGACCTGGCCTGTACTGTCTGTTCACTGGAGCATCTCTTTACTAACACTGGCTGTCACAGTCTCTGGTCTCAGATACTCTGTAGACACTGCCTGCACTCTATGTGAACCCTGTTAACTTTTCACAGCTCTATGAAGTTTTCTTGGTTAGTCACTGTCTTTTACATGTGTATCATGTATAAGCTGTATCTGGCGACACTTGTCCGTGCGTCTGTCATATGGGGTACGAGTTCAGAGTCCTTCAATCACACTTCATCAGGTGAAATGATGCAATTACCAGCAAACTGTAGCTGTTTAACATAATGATTGATTCATCAGAAACTGTGAAGCACTGATTACTAGTAATCATTGTTTAAGTGCTTTATGATGCAGCCTTTTCTAGATGTTGTTGCAATAAAAAATAATTGGCTTTGCTTTAAAAGGAAGATATAATCTGAAATTGATCTTAGTTACTTGCAAATTAGTTTACCTTAAGCACTCATATTAACATTTTTCACCCGTTATAAATGTAATGTTTGGAAACTACATTAGTGCAAATTAGACTGTCAAAATATATGCTTGTAAAATATTGTTTTTACAGAAGTAAAACTCCGCCCTCTAGAGTGTGTCTGCGTCTGTGGCACCATCTGTAAATGTTAAGCAGCTCATTGTGAAGTCTTGCTGTTGGTTTCAGAAGTAACCTCTCAGTGCTGCGTTCGGTCTGTCAGCAGATTCCTCCTTTGTTCTTATGTGACCTGTGTATTGACATTTTCTCTTGCCCCCTCTGCTTCACTTGTAATGTTATTGCCCCTCTTCAGATGTCTCGAATAATCCAGGTTTATGATGAGAAGAAACAGATTAATGACCAGGTAAGAGCTTCAGCGTCTGGAGCACAGGTGCCCTGTCCACTCCCACCGAGGTTCTATGAAGTCTCAGTTCATGAGTATGTAGACTAATGACCAATGAGTCTGTGTTGGCTTCAGAGCTCATATTGCTCTAATCCCATCTACACATGCTAGATTTGGGTGTCAAAATGTTGTAAGTTCTTAAATATTTTGAACAGTAATGATCAAAATGATCTATTACTGTTCTTCAATCAACAAATAACACAATCAAACAGCCAGAAATAATGCATAAAATAATTATTAATAACATTTTGGACATAAAGCCTTATAAACGTCCTATGTAGTGACCTAAGATGGTTGTGGAGTTCCTTCATGGATCCTCAGTGGGATGGGCAGCAGGATGTCTCTGTACAGGAGTAAAGGTTAGCCCGGGGATCTCCTGCGTCAGAGTTATTTTAACCAGCTCTAATTTGTCTCCTCATTCTCTCTTCTTCCTCTCCTCCTCAACCTCTTCCTCATCGTCACTCTGCGCCCCTTTATCTCTGCTCACACACTACCTCTCCCCTCACCAGGTGGGATCAGAGATGGCCATCACCGGCAAAGCAGTGGCCCTGTACTTTGAAGAGAAGTTGCTGGAGCTCTTCCCCGGACAGACATTCCCCGATAATCCTGAACCAGAAACTGTGGAGGAAAGTCAAAACCAGTCAGAATCCGAGGACTCTGAGGACGACTTTGTGCAGCCCAGACGGAAGCGGTTAAAAACGGATGAGAAAGTGGTGCACATCAAGTGAAAACACAAGTGACACAAGTTAACTCCGGTGTTATTGTTGAAACGGCTTTGGTTTGTATCTCATCTGAACTCTGCTTTAACTATGATCTTTTGAGGGCATGCGTACAAGAGCTGCTGTCATTCAACAAATCGCTGTACAGGAAACTGGAAAGGACTTCACTGTCAGAGACATTAAGTTATTCAACAATCCTCTATATATATATATTTTTTTTTCATTTCTTTTTCATTTGTACATTTCTTGTGACATTTGCTTTGTAAAGAACTTTTTTTTTCCGTTTCCAGTATGTGTACTACAATTAACCAGATTATTTGTATGACTATTGTGGAAGCATAATGTAAATAAGAGAATCTAGACCATGAAGGTATTCCCTTGTTTGGGTTCATTAATAAAACCTGTTGACATACAGATGTGGACATGAGCTGTTGGTTTATTGGTGAGAAATGCATCGTAAAATATCTATCTGTCCAGCGTGCCGGACCGAGAGAGAATACAAAAAAGCGAGAGAAGGTCCGCCCTTAATTCATGTCTGATGAAGGGCCAAGATGCCCGAAACGTCACTTTGGTGTAAACACTAAATAATTATTTGTGGGAGCCAAGTAAGATGTGTGGACCCTCTGTTTTTTTGTCTTTTTTTAATATCTAAAAGTTTAACAGCATAGCAAAAAAATTGAAAGTTGTAGATATTTAACAGGGTTTCTGCGGGGCATTAAATGAATTGCCAAAAATAAGTAGGCAAAAATTCTTCAGTCTTCATCTGTACTCTGTAGTTGAATTGTAGGACGTTTCGATCTTACTCCAAAGATCGTCATCAGCTACTGAAGGCCTGGAGCACGAAGTGGGTTTATAAAGCTAGTAGACCAGCAGGAGTTAGACCTGCTGGTAAGATCGAAACGTCCTACATTTCAACTACAGAGTACAGATGAAGACTGAAGAATTTTTGCCTACGATGGACAACTCCTGTACGACTGAGAACCTACACAAACGTGTCAAAAATAAGGCCTTAAATGTCATTAAAAAGCATTAAATAGAAATCAAACTGGCAATAAATGAAAAGTTCTTGGAAAATAATGACATTGCTCAACTAATATTACAGCAAAAGTTCGTCAAAGATGCAAAGAATTTGGTGTAGACTGCATTATTGGCTGAAATTGCGCACCATTTCTGTTGAAAGGTTCTCCATTATAACAAATTTTCCATTGAATATGGAAATTAATACTAAATCCGCACCAATTTATTGCATTTGTGGAATTAAAAAAAATTGTATTTGGGCCTTAAAACGGTATTAAAAAGAGGAAAAAAACGTACCATCAAGAATAAAGTAAGTTTGCAAAAACGGGTAATAATATTACTAGATTAACATAAAATGAAAATAAAATAAATGTCGCTTAGCCAATAAAACCAATAAAAATATATATATAGACATCTCCTATGTACACTGCATAAAAATAAAGATACACTAGTCAAAAACATTTACAGAGCAATGTTAACTTTATTGAAAGATTTGTGGTAGAAATATTTCAAATAGAAAATGATTTACGTTTGGATCCACCAGATCACTTTTAGACAATTGTTAATCAACATGTAATTCTCTCCCCCTGCAAAATGGGCTACATTTACTTGGCTATTAAGAGTACCAAAGAGGGTAAGCCTTTTATGCTCGTACTCGCATGACAAAACTGAAAGTTTGCTGTGTAAACGTAATGGACTCAGCTAACTGGTGCTGAGTCGTCTGAGTGACTCATGAAGTCAGCTGATTTTCTGCTTATGTAATAACAATTTCTGCAGAAGTATCGTGTGTCTTCCTCCTTCATTCAAAGCCGGTCTGTTGGATGTTCCTCTCCGTGCAGGTAGGATTTTGTTAGTTATTTCAGGGTTTCTGTGGGGCATTAAATTGAAATTGAATAATCTCTATTGTCATTGCAACAAGTACAACGAAATTGTAAGTCCAGTTGGTGTATTCCTAAACAAAAAAAATCAATAAATGTTCAAATGCAATTCTTTAAAATGACACATGCACACACTCATCAGAAAGCATTAGAAGTCATTCAATTATGTCAAAAACAGGGCCTTAAATGTCATTAAAAAGCATTAAGTAGAATTCAAACTGGTATATCAAAAGTTTGTGGAAAATCATGACATTGTTCAACTAATTTTTACAGCATAAGTTTGTCACACACAAAAAGTAGGGGTCTAGATTGGAGTTTTGGCAGAAATCAACTGTATTTCTGGTCAAATGTCTGTTTCATTTTCTATTGAAATGAATGTTAAATATGTACTGATTTGTGATGTTTGTAGCATTTCAAATGTAGTATTTGGGTATTAAAAAGCATTACATTTGACTTGCCGTTGTACAAACCTTATATTTAGCATTGGACCTCCCCTAATCAAATCTAAATAGCCTGTGTTATGTGTTGTAAATTGGTTACTAATTATTGCGTGGATCACCAAAAATAATTAAATTATGTAATCAAGTTGTAAAACATTCTTGATTAATGGTTATGGTATTTTATATAATTTTGCAACATGTGTTTATGTTTATAAGAACATTTAATGTGTGGGATTTTTGTAATATTTTGAATCAAACCAGGTCTAAACCAGGTCTAAATCAAGACCAAACCTAACCAGGTCTAAACCGGGACTAAACCAGGTCTTTTCTCATTGTAATACAGTTTGCAGCAACGATTTCTTTCTTTTATGGCTTTGTATCTAAAACCAAAGCATTGTCCTCAAAACTGCTTAAAATGTACAAGGAATCAGGGGCCTCCAAACGAATGGCATCTCTGGACTAATGAGTAATTACTACGAGGCGCAAACTGATCGCCATTAGCACCACTGGGTGATATGTGCTGAGGTTATGTGAAATGTGATCTGGCACCTAAGGGAGCGTTCGAGGAAATGTTGCCTTGGTACCAAAGTCATGTAATATTTTTTTTCTACGTCGTTTACATCGCATTTAAAGGCGAGTAATTTGTAAGTCGATAATTCAGAAATCAAATATTAAAATGAAGCTGATTTTAATTTGAAGCGTCACGTGCCTGAATGACGAAAGCATGCGTGCGTTGTCAACCAATCAAAAAATCAGAAGCTAGTCACGTGTCTATTGTTTTTCTGCCGTCTTCCGTGTTTTTCCACCAGTTTAGCGGAGCGCTTTGTGCTCTGCTAAACTCCAAAGGATTTTATAAGTGTACCGACGTCAAACACGAAAACAGGCAAGAAGTGTGTTATACTATTACACTGTAGATATACGAAGGTTTTGTGATATAAGGCGAGTGATTAAGTGTTGAGATGTTTTGCTAGCTCCGACAACTGCTTTGTTGATGTGAGCGAATCAACCAACGAAATGATTCATTTAATTTAATCGATGGAAGTTTCGATGGATTTTTTTCCTCTTGTAAACAATGGTCACATGTTTTCATTATTTGTAAACGTTTTTAGACATTATTTTTGTGATTATTAATAACTAATTTATAACTAATCCATGACTCCCTTGAAAAAGAGGTTCTTAATCTCAATGGGACTTTCCTTGTTAAATAAAGGTTAAAAAAAAAAAAACTGTATTTAGAGGAAACTACCTTGGACAAGAGTGGGGACTGCATGTGTGAGTGCTATTTTGTGAAAATTGACTAGAAATCTTGTCCATTACAGAACATGGCTGCAATCCTAACACATGGTGCTTTTGGGTGGACCACTGCAGAAAACATCACCACGTTATGTCCGAATGGTACAAAATGGGTTTGGGACATCCTTAAGGAGTGTGCTGAGGATGCAAGGGACATGGCCAGCGTCTACCTCGGACTGCTGTCTATACTGTGCTTCATGGTGTCATCTTTCCCGTAAGTATCTTAAAAATGGATACCAGTTACTGCTGGGTTCCATAAAAATGTAATGAAAACAAAGACTTTTCTAGATCGCAAGTTTGCATGCCTGGTAGGTCCTGAGATGGCACCATAGATTTGTTTCAGCTCCAATAGATCATACAAAATTAAATTACCTATTGTTTTAAGGAATAAATGAACATAATTGTTTTGTTTTATGATTCTAGATGACAAATAATTTAGTATAGGTTTCAAAAAGAAAGTGTTTTCCAGGTGCCAATATCATAAGATAACACAATTTAACCTTACCAAGTGCCAGAGGAACAATCTTACCCACGAAATGTTTGTCTATGTTATGTCTTATGTGACATTTACAGACAATACTACCAGTCCTGTAAAACTGGGAACATGGACAGTGCTCTCTCCATCTGGTTCCTGCTCTTGTGGTTGGGCGGTGACTCCTGTAACTTGGTGGGCTCCTACTTAGCAAATCAACTACCTCTTCAGGTGAACCATTTGACTTGTCATTTTTGTATTGCAATTCTACATTCATTCAGATTCAAAATGCTATGAATAATTAAATCTATAATCTCTTTCTTGCAGACTTACACTGCAGTGTATTATGTTTCAGCTGACCTGTTGATGTTAGGCATGTATGTCTACTATAAAACAAAGAATAAAAGACGGAACCGTAAGTATTCCTCTATCATTGTCCAGTCAATTTGCATAACTTCTTAATTTGAATACCATGTTCCTCTGTTGTAATACCTGTAATACAACAGTCCAATAGTGCTGAATTCTGTGCTGCTGTTGAATGCACCTCAGTGTTGGATGTTTGTTTGATTTCTGCAGAAAGGACTCTGATACATGTTGTGGGCATGGCCTGTGTTATCGGATTCTCGGGTTGTTTGTTTCCTGTCCCTGATGCCAAACAGGAAGTTTCTCCTTTCAGAAGTCGTGCTCTTCTGTCAGTCTCTGACAGCAGCCGCCTGCAGGTGAGTGATGGGAGGGACACAGCAGCAAACACACCTATTTACCCAGAGAGTGAATTACTGTTTACAAGAGAGCGGTGCATGTGCCTGTTCACACTATACAATACCCAGAAACAACATTATGTCAGCCCTTTTACTAGTTATTTAATTAGGCATGTTCGGTGCTGGTGGTCTCATAGAATACTGTTTTATCTCTTGTTAAATTTTTAATGTAATGTTTCTGTCCTCTTTCTTTGAAGGTTTTTACGACCAAAGAAATAATTGGTTTTACTATTGGCGCCATCTCATCCGTGCTCTACCTCTGCTCCAGAGTTCCTCAGATGTACACTAATGTAAGTATTAAATTGTACAAAAATATATGCAACTACAGTGCTTAACAAATGTATTAGACCACCTGTCATGAAAACATAAATAACTTAACAAAATGGTCCTTGTTGACAAATAATAACCTAAAATGTCAATATTTTGTATGGCCACCTTCGACCCTGAACAGCTTGCATTCTTGCTGGCATTGTTTTTATGTAGTTTTGCAAAGCCTCTTTTGTTATTGAGTTCCAAATAGTTTGTAGCTGTTCCCAGAGACTTGCTTTGGATCAGACTTTGGTCTCATCAATTTTTGATTAACTAAATCCCAGATCTGTTCAATGGGGTTCAAGTCTGGACTTTGGCTTGGCCAGTCCATCAAGTCTTTACTTTACTTTACTTTGTCTCCCTTGGGAGAAATTTGTTTTGTTTAGATTCAGCTCCAGATTCATTTTTCATGGTCAAGTAGAAAGATAAAAAGAAAGGGGAAGGCTGCTGTGTGAGGCGAATGGCTGCGTGAGCATCGTGAGACGTGGACCAGAGGCGAGATTCAACATGGCGACCTCCTGCCACTAGCTAACGCTGGCAAAACAAAAGTGAAAAAAGCTAACTTTGTGAGACAATAAGAGATTTATATGCACCATAGTATAGAAAACGCAACTCCGTAAGACACGAGGTTTCAAGTTTCACCGGACATCGCAGATCTCGAATCCTACATCGACGGATATTACAACATGGAACCCTCAACCAAACGCAAGAAAAAGGACTCAGCAACAGACACTGATGATCTCAACATCAGTGAAGTTAAGGTCAGTGTTCTGGACAGCATAAATACAAAACTCGATCTGCTCGTTGCGCTTAAAGAAGACGTGAACGAAATCCGAAACAGCTTAGAGTTTGCTCACCACGCCATTGTTACGCTGCAACAAGAAAATCACGAACTCAAAACCACTGTTAAAACCCTAAACGAGCAAATGCATGCTACAACCGATGAACACAAACGCATGAAAGAAACCATACTGGACCTGCAGACCCGCTCAATGAGAGACAATCTCATTTTCAATGGCATTCCTGAAAAGTCACCAGACGAACCAGAATCCTCCTTAAGAGAATTCATGTCCGCTCAGCTCAAAATTCCAAACGATGTTGTCCAAAACATAACATTTCACCGTGTGCACCGCCTGGGTAAATTTTCTAACAAACCCAGAGCTCTGATTGCAAAATTTGAACATTATAAACACAAAGAACTGGTCAAAAGTAAAGGCAGAGAACTCAAAGGAACCACGTACGGAATAAATGAACAATACCCCAAGGAAATTAACGAGCGCAGGAAGATCTTATACCCGATCCTTAAAGAAAACCGGATGAAAAACAAAAGGGCGACACTAATCGTGGATAAACTGTATATTGATGGACAGCTTTTCAGAAACTCTGAAACCACGCCATGGCTTATATGAACTTATAGCACTGCGCCCACTGACAAACAGTCCGCCCTTCAGGCGCTGCCTATAGACAATACGTCTGAATAGCTGAACGAACTATGAAGCGAAAGCTTAATTTTTCTTCGTGCCTCCCACTTGATGCCACTAGCTGTTTTGTGCAATGGCTCCTGAGAATTGCTCGAAAGCATCTCAGTACAGCCTTTGCATCTGTATATGTTATATGTTGTGTGTTTTGTGTCCCTCTTACTTCTCACCCAAATCAGTCTACCATCTCTACACTGTGTACAACTGTATGTTAAAAGCGAGCCAGTATCTTAAATTTAAAAGACTATATACTAAACAATCCAAAACCTT
>OMNZ01088750.1:0-20179 GCA_900303255.1 Lesueurigobius sanzi
TAACATTAGCATCTTTTCCTCGTAGCGGGTCATATTTAAGGGTTTTTTATTCATAAACAATCCACAACTCACCACTAAAGCCGTGTTTTGAAGAGTTTCATTCATCCGTATTGAGTCCTGATGCTGTCCGCTGGTCACGTCAGACACTCGCAGTGCATTGTGGTCTATATTGACCGGTTTAGTGACCATCACTGCTCACTACTTTTCAAGATGCATTGTGGCAAATTTTCAGTGCACTACTTTTTTCTCTCTGGACATTCGGACACCCCTAGAAAATGGCGTATCTACTATATAGTGTACTATATAGGGAATAGTGTGAACATTCGGACACAGCCACAGATTCTGTGTGGTAGCAGTCCTGGCTGGGATTATCTTTGTGTGTGTTCCTCACAATGACATACAAATACAAGTGTGTCCTTTATTTGTATGTTGAGTGCGTATCATACTGTATTACTGTATTACTGATTGTTGTAGTGTGGCATAATTCCACTTCGGTCGCCACAAGAAGGAGTAGAAGAAGAAAAAGAGCAGCTTCATCTCTATAGTGCCTTTCACAGACAGCCACAAAGTGCTTTACATGGGACTATTTACTCCATACACGGTGGTGGTGAGCTATGTATATAGTACACATCTGCGCCAACAGACCTTCAGACCACCACCATTCACTCTGTGCCTATTATACATGTTTTTAGTGTTAGGGGAAACCAAGGACAATATTTATATCAATTTTCATGAACATGCAGCATTTTTGTGACAATGGCACAAAAAGGTGATACCACAAGCTGTGAAATGTGCTTATAAACTTGAGCCTCTTCCATTGTTTGTAATATAAAAAATTTAAAAAGTGTTGGAATCCTTTGGCGAACAACTTGGAAAAGGCTGGCAAGCTACCGTTAGCTCCCGAGCTCCCAGATCCCTGCCCTACAGAGACCAAATTATCCAGTCTTGGTCTTAACAATATTTTGAAGATTTGTTCAGAGGGATTTTTCAATATTTAATTCCTAACCTGATTTATTGAGCCTTAACCCCCCCAAAAAATAAGCTACAATTTGAATATTTACAGGATTTTCACAAATAACTAGCTTAACTACAATAAATATCCAAAATCGCTCTAATTAATATACTGTATCAACATAATAAAACCATAAATTAAAATCTGGCTCTATCCATTATTTAGATATTGTTGCAGGAAATATAGTACATTTTGGCAATTTTTTCACATAAAATACCTCAGTCAGCTATATCACTTGATTTCTTTTCCCTTTTCAACTGCAGTGTCTCACCTTAAAACACACACACACACACATATATATATATATATATATATATATATATATTAATTATCTTTTGGATTTCTATCCCAAGCAGCCCTTCAAAGCATGCACGTCCTTTATTGTATATACTTAATCATACTGTGTGGAAAAAGCACATGTAAAACAGTAACCAAATTGTGCGAGGCTTGCTGTGGTTAAAGGCCAGCACTGATGCAGAACGTCTGGGATGGGACGAGGGCGGGGTGGAGGGGGCCCGGGCGAGAGTAGGGTGGAGGGGGCCCGTCATGGTGTGTGTGATGTCGCGGGGGTGGGGGGATTGGGGGCTCTGTGTGGTCAGGCCTGCCATATTAACGTCACTCATGCAGTCATTTCAGCTTAGATACCAGAAGACAGGGCTGTATCCCACTGCCAAAACCACCACAAGCCTTTACTACACTACAAAAAACATGCAAATATCATGAATTGAAAGTTTGGATATTTCTGGACATGAAGTGGAATTCGCCAAGCGTTGGATTGTTCACCCACAATAGATACAGTCGGCAACGCGCCATACTAGGGCAGGGATCTCCAACCAGTAGCTCAGGAGCTCTTTCCAAGTAGCTCACCAAAGACTTTCAACATTTCGCTTTACGAGTCAAATTTGAGATACATCTCTAAAAATGTTGATGAATAATACTGTAGTAAAGTATAAAGCGGAAACTACTGTAATTTTCTATTATTGTGTTGAAGTATCATCTTTGAAGCATAAGATGCAATTTTTGTTGTGCAACGGGGTAAAAAAGGAGACCCCTGTACTAGGGGGAGTGGCCTAGCAAAGGGGGATGGAAGCTTGTTATGGGAATCACTATTTTTCACTATTTTGATTTGGGTTTTTTTTGTTTTTTTTGGTGTCTGTAGTGTCCTTTGAAATTACTCCTGTTGTGATATTGGCCGAGACAAAAGCTAGCCGCTAGCATGTAGCATGTAGCTTGAAGCTAATGTTAGCATTATGGTGGATTGGGTCATTGAACTCCTTGGGTCCTCTTCCTGTCTCTGTATCTTTATTTGGTAACATACTGTACATCTGTAATTCAGCATTTGTTGTTGTGGAGCAGTTGGAAAGTTTAGCTATTTGTCATGTAAAACATTCATAAAGACCCCATTTTGACCTCGACTTTATTTGTGTATATTAAATATGTTTTTAGTGAAAAATAGTGATTCCCATAACAAGCTTCCATACACCTCGCTAGGCCACGCCCCCTAGCATGATGCGTTGCTGACGCATATTTTTTTTCTCCAACCCAGTTCTGCCATGACCACGCCACCTGCCTAACCATAACCATACCCCTTTTCCTAACCCTAAACTTAACCATAAGCCTGTCCCTCACCTTAACCCTTAACCCTAAACTTAAAACTACAATATTCACTTAATGGAGCTAACAAAAAAAATCCCCACTAGGAGTGTTGTCCAATGAGAATGCACGGGGGCGGGACTTATGGCAGAACTGGGTTGGAGAAAAAATGAGGCGTTGCTGACTGTTCTGTATCTATGAAGATAGCGGTGACCTGTTAAAATACATATTTAAACAGTACGTAGCTGACAAAATGCAGCTGTTGGATAAGCACAGGATGTAAATACTGCACAAAAAGAGACCTCCAAGAGCCCTGCAGCTAACGCTAATTTGATGCTAGCAATGGTAAAATAGCACCAAAATCTGAATCAATTTTTATGAAACAGACTTTGCTTGACATTATGTAAGTTTTCTTCTGCTTTTCAAATTATATTTTAACATTTAATCTACATTTAAATATGGACAGGAAGTGGTCATTACATCATGCATGAATGTGCTCGCACTGTTTTGTGGTTGCCGTCAAATTTGTGACACAAATCACACTTGTATGGCGTTTATTTGATCTTTCTCTGCGTTCTCCATAGCACAAGCATGCAACCCCTATAAAACGGCAAAACAAACTCCCACTTAAAACTATATGGAATCGTCAAATGTCCACATAAAAGCCATGCCATCTTGAGTAAAGAATGCGACACATTCATAACAAGTTGAAAATCCTCATAATAAACCCTGGAGCAAAGCCACGTTCTGCAAAAGCGCAAAACCAGGGAGGCTGTGGTCACTCTGCCGTGGGGATAATGAGAGACCAGCACCCCAGCGCTGTCCCACGCAACGGAAATGACACGCTGCTACTTAGGGCTGCGGGCGGGAGGGCTGAAGACAGGGAGGCTGGGTAATTGTAGAGTGGACACAGCGTGGGGGCGGGACATGTTAGGACAGCTGTCGTGTGGGCGGAGTTTAGACTGGGGGTAAATCTGAGAGAATTAGACAAAATAAAGGTCTGGTAAACTATTGTCTTCTCTGTCAATTTCTTTTTTTCTCCAAATGTAGCATGAAGGCAAGACACTGCAGGTGAATAGGGCACATTTTAGAGTGAGTGATATCGGTTTGAAACTTTTGCTTTCTATTACTACATGAAAATGAAGTTTTCTGTCATGTTATGTATTCATTTGTTTTATGCATAAAAAATATATATTAGTTACGAGTATTTGTTCAGAGTCACAATTTCGCTATAGTTCTATGGAGAAACGCTGAATCAGTGCAATAACTACACTCCTTATTGTAAAGATTAGCTCATTTATTTGTTTTTAGGTGAAAGTTATATAAGGCAAAGGTTTCAAATTGAAATCTAGGGGTGTGACAAAATATTGATTTTTTTCCTGATATATTGCAATGTTTTGTGACACGATACAAGACTTTTGGTGCTAATATTGATACTTTTCATGACATTATGCATATTAATTAACAATGTCATGAATATTAATGAGGCTGCAGTGCCCCACTGCTTTCACAGTAAATAAAGGCCAGTTATGGTCAATAATACAGTCAGGACAGTAGGGGGCAGCACTACCATTTTAAGAACTTGGTCCAAATATACTGTCACAAATAAATTACTTATAACCTCTTAAGCCCTAAGGTCCCCATTTTTGGGGACTTGCCACTTTTAGAGCCAATCCTTGTTTATTTTAATCTATTTTTAAAAATGTGTATGTGTAAAATATGTAGCAATACTGTTTCTTCTTTCTTTCTCTCTCTCTCTCTCCCTCTCTCCTCCCTCCCTCTGTCTCTCTTCTTTCTCTCTCTCCTTCCTCTCTCCCTCCCTCTCTCTGTTTCTTCTTTCTCTCTCTCTCCTTCCTCTCTCTTGCTCTTCTTTTTCACTCTCTCCTTCCTCTCTCCCTCTTTTCTTCCTCTTCCTCTCTCTGTCTCTCTCCTTCCTCTCCCTCTCTCTGTCTCTCTCCTTCCTCTCTCTCTCTCTGTATTCCTTTGGTATTTGAAATGTAACTGTATTCGAAATACCCTTAAATGAGTATTTGTACCTGAATACAGTTACTCAAAATGAGTATTCTGAATGCGTATTTTAAAGACATGAATTTAGTTACTCCCCAACACTGGAGCAATAACATTTTAGACATTTTAAAAGCCTTCCAGGGTATATTGTAAACCAAATTCGGAAAAAACAGCCACAGGCTTAAGAGGTTAATGATAGTGTTTCTAAGATTAACTTCTGGAAACAGGTATATGGCTGTGTATTTCAATGTAAATGAAGGGATCTGTCATTATTTAAGAAGAAAAATGAACAATATGAATATAAATCATAAACAAATATGGAGCGTGTATTTGTTCATAAAGTAAAAATGTTGAAAAAGATTTTTAAAATTGCAAATGTCTTTTTAAAAATAGTGATACATTGTTTTTATGTGCAATATATAGATTATCGCCGCATCAGCAAATTGTGAGGTTATCGTTATGTACTGTGCATCATATTGAATCATGAGCTACCCAGAGATTCCACACCGGTTGATATCACTGTACTGTATTTCATTTTTTTGCCTATTCACCTGCAGTGCCTCGTCATAAGAGGGTAATAAGTAACTTGTGTTTTTTGTTACTTATTATTATTAGTGTCATGTTTTGTCAACATTTTTGTTTTTGACACTTTTGTCACTGGAAAGTGTAACCAAATGTGAGTAATGGAAGTATTTCAAATCATGTTCATATAAAGAGTATATTTCCTCTAAAATGTACTACATTAAATGATTTGTGTTTCGATATACAGTAACTAATGATAGCCATAAATATCATCTGGACTTAGGGAGACATGAGCACATTTTTCCACGGTGTTGCGAGCGTGTTTTGCGTAGCGTGCCTTTTGATTTATGTGCAGTATGATGTTGTCAGTGGAACAGCAGTCCCTGAGGCAGCTTTGCTAATAGCCCATGTAACAGCATTAGAAGCAGTGCCAACATGAGTGAATAAAGGAAACTCCTGTCAACAGGCTGCACAGACTCAAGCTAAATCTCAGTCTGACGTAAACTCAACATCAAAGGGGCATGACACACACTCTTTAAACTGTTATAATGTAGCTCCCTCAAGAACAAACCTGTGAGTCTGGCTTCATCCTCTTCACTTTTGTTCTTCATCCAATGCAGCTGACTTATCTGTATTTCCTGGATTTAGTTTTATGTAATATTGAAGCTTGGGGCAACAGTGGCACAAATGGTAAAGCGGCTCGTCTTGTAACCCCGCGCTCACACTGACTACAATCCGGGTTCGATACTGACCCGTCTCCGTTTTCCGCAAAACTGACACTCACACCAGTCCATTGGCAAGTCCGTCAGCGGCTGCGTCCAGCTCCGTCTGAGACATAGAAACAGCCCTCACGTAACACAACTTCACGTGGGTTTCCGTGAATGCTCAACATGTGTGAAGTGGATGCCCCGCATTGCACTTTTGACCCCGTGTCACCAGACAATAAAATACATTGTGAACGGACAGATTTTATTTTGAAATACACCGGATGTTCTTAACATCGACACTGGATTTCCAGTATTCCTCGTAATATTCCCGCCAGCTTGACTGGAGGCCGCTCCGGTGTCTGCGGCATCCGTCAAAAATAGGCTCCTTGCGGATTCTTTCCGTTAGGACGGAGGACCTGACGTAGCCGGAGACGGGCCGTGACGGACTAGTGTGAGTGTGTAGCATTGATCTTAATGTCTTTTTAAGTCAAAACGTGGCCGAAACGGATGCGCAATGATGGACCTCGGATGCAGTGTGAGCGCGCCGTAACCGGAGGGTCAGCGACTTGAATCCTACAGGTGCACTCGATCATAGTGTCCTTGGGCAAGACACTTCCACCTCACCTCCATTTTTCATAGAATATGAATGATAACACAACAATATTTTTTTCCACTCATGGTTAGTGGTTGTGCCAAGCCATTTATTGCCAAAGAACTGAGTTAGAAATCATAATGAAACAAAAACTACTCAAATGTCAGCTGAAATACAGGACTCTCTGGAAAAACTCTCTGGACTCTCTGGTTTGTTTCAAGATGCACAATATGTAAACTTTTGATCAGGGACATTTGGCTAGTTCTAGTTGAAAAGCGTAAACAAACGGATTTTTTACATTTTTTACATTTTTTACATTTTTTACATAATACATGAATTCATGCAACCACTACCCATGAGTGAAATAAAGGGTTTTGTGTTATCATTCACATTCTGAATCTATGAAATGCATAAGTTTCCATCCCCATCCAACATTCTGCCAGGGGATGTCCTCAACTGTAAATGTGACCATTTTACCATTAAGTGCCCTTTACTTTTTGAAAAGCTAAACTGAGGTCTGGAACCATAACACCTTTGGCTGATCCTATCAGATCTCAGAAGCAGGGCAGGGCAGGGGCTGGTACTTTGATGGGAGACCGTCGGGAATCACTAGGAAGCCTGGATGAATGTAGTGTGTGAGTGAGTGTTGGTGGTGGTGGTGGGAGGGGCCGATGGCGCAGATTGGCAGCCTCACTTCTGTCAGTCTGCCCCTGGGCAGCTGTAGCTACAATAGATAGATTACCACCACTGAGTATGGAGTGAATGAATAATGCCATGTAAAGCGTCCAGAAGAAGTTTCCAGAAGAGCACTATATAAAACCAATTCATTATGATTATTATTATGTCTTTTCTTTTATCTGGGCCTCATGTTTGCAATGAAAGTTGATGATGATGATGATCCATTGGTCCTTCCTTTGTCACTGCGCCCAATAGCCTCCGACAGAAAATCCTTGACTGCCCCCCTCATGTCTGCACATCACCCGCTGTTGTACCAGCCTCAAACACTGAACATTGCATTGATTTTTGATTTCCCATATCTCTGCTGTTTACACTTGAGTTATTCATCCTGCTCTTTTTTGTGCTGTCTTTTTTGTTCTTTTGTAGTCGTGTCTGGTAAGTTGAACATGTCACCCGTCACCCGTTCACCGTCCTGACAGGGACATCCTCCTCCTCCCATCACCACCACCACCACCCACCAATCATGTTTCTGTTGTCATGGCGATGGACATACACGGTAATATAACATGGCGGGGACCTTGGAGGTTGTGCAGTACTGGCTGGTGCAGGTAGGTGGAGTGTGAGCTAAAAGATGGAAGAGCTGTCCACATTTACGGAGCATTGAATGGGAATAATATACAGTTGTGCTCATAAGTTTACATATAAGTTTACATACTCTTTTAATCTTTTGGCCATTTTTCATAGAATATGAATGATAACACAAACATCTTTTTCCCCTCATGGTTAGTGGTTGTGCAAAGCCATTTATTGTCAAAGAACTGAGTTTACTCTTTTGAAATCATAATGAAACAGAAACTACTCAAATGTCCCTGATCCAACGTTTACATGACCTTCAACAACTGCCAGGAAAACTGTTCAGGAGCAAAGAAAAACTCACTTCAGCTGAAATACAGGCCTCTCTGAAAAAATAAACATTTGTTTGTTTCCAGATGCACAATATGTAAACTTTTGATCAGGGACATTTGGATAGTTTCTAGTTGGAAAGCGTAAACAAACAATTTTCGTGACAATAAATGGCTTCACACAATCACTAACCATGAGTGACATAAAGGTTTCTGTGAAATGCATTTCCTTTTTTTGAACCAGAATAAAAGGGATAGTGTAGTGTATATTATTAGATATGGCCCAAACTCATTCTTTAGTAAATAAAATAAATATATGAATTGTTTGTTTAAATACTTACTTAAATTACATTACAGTACGTATACACTGCCTGGCACAAAAATGTCCCTAAAAAAAGCCTTTAGCTTTGATTCCAGCACCATTCGCTGTGGCATTGTTTCAATAAGCTTCTGCAATGTCCAAAGATCTCCATCCAGTGGGGCATTCATTTTTCACATGAATCTTGTATTGATGACAGAGAGTGTGGCCACTGCACAAAGCCATCTCCAGCTCACCCCAACGATTCTCAGTGGAGTTAAGATCTGGACTCTGAGGTGTCCAGTCCATCTCATGCTCTCGAACCACTCTTTCACAATGTGAGCCCAATGAATCCTGGCATTGTCATCTTGAAATATGCCCATGCCATCAGGGAAGAAGAAATACATTGATGGATTAAACTGGTCATTCAGGATGTTCGCTTAAGTCTAGGTCACAACCGGCCGTGCGATTTTTGGTGTGTCCCAAATTGCTGCCTTTTTTTTGTTTGTTGGTGGAGAACGTAGTTGTGGCGTAAGCTCACCACGCACTCTACGTACACCCAACAGCTTGGGAAGCACCACTACTGTCATCTTCTGACGTAAATTGGTATAGCACCAGAAACTAAACAGCACAGGTAAATGTATAAATGTAATAACTTCATTTTATTGTTTTTGTAGTTTTGCTGCGTGGCACTCCCTCGCATTTACCTGTGCTCTTTAGTTTCTGGTGCCATACAAATTTACACCAGAAGATGGCAGTAGTGGCACATGAGATAGAGACTCATAAAAATAAAAATAAAACATAAAATATTATTTATATTTTTATATATCGGGGTTTTCGTGCAATTGATGCACTCTCGCTGTACGGGCAACTTACTTACTGACTTACTCGACAGGTATGGAGGACGTACGACATATCTGAACGTGCGTTGACCCACACACGCCACACATACGGAGCTCGAAAGTGCGACATACGAAAAGTGTCATACAAAACGACACACATTGGCCCTACAGACAACGCACGATGACGTAAGTTTGTCTTGCGCCCGTAGAGTTTATTTGCCATAACAAAAGACTTCTGCGGGCAGCCTACGGCTTGAAATTCAGCATGTCACACGTGCGCTCTCCGTCTGTTTCTTGCGTTTTTTTGCCCGTAGACCGGTTGTGACCTAGGCTTTAATCAACTGTTCTCATTCTTTGGGCTCATAGTGTTGCTGAACCTAAAACTGACCATTGGCAGGGACCACACATCTGTTTGAAGAGGTTTATTCAGGTGGAGGGTGGAGACTTTTGTTTTTTGGCCAGGTAGTGTTTGGCATACAATTCTTCTATTTCACAAAAAAAAAAAAACCTGGATGGGATGAGTGCATCAGGGTCCAAGTTGGTAAATTGTCGACCAGGTGCTCTTATAGGACTGTTTAAACGTTGGCAAGTTTGGTCACTATCAAATCAACCTGCTAATGTGCAGTTAAGGTTGAGACATCTACAGTTAATTCATTTAGCAGACTGTTTAAAATTCAATGTCATTCTATCACACTTTAAACACATTCAGTGAATCAAAGTTGTGTTACTCCATTGGTTCAAAAGTTTGTTCAGCCTTGTACTGACACGGACATGCTATATGTTTATGCTAACACACTCATTATCACTCTCCAAACAAGTGCATAGAGTGATTTCTCTTTTTAAGTAAATGTCCTAATTGTGTCATGAAAGCAATTTGAATTACAATTTTGAAAATGTTTTAGTTCTCTGATATATTAAAACAAAGACTTCTCAGACATCAGGAAGATCAAGTCAGTTGAATCTGTGCAGCTAAACATTTACATACTATATTTAAATGTCCAACTGTATCTGTGGAAGAACTCAATGAATTTACATTTCTTTTATGATGGTACACACAGACCTGACTTCAACATTACATTAGTGCAAAATAAAACACCAGTAAACACCAATGTCTTTCCAAAATATGATGACCATGTCCTATACTTTCTATAAAAGAGTGATGGTTTAAGTTACCCTTTGTCATGTAAATGTTAATGGTTTGTCCCATGCAAACCAGGGGCAGGGCCGATGTCTGCCCTCCTGCTCTGAGTCATTAACGTCCTGCTAAAACAACATGTCCTGGTGGTACAGACTGGTCCAGACATTGAAATGCTGCGGCTCTTTTGTCATCGTGACTTGTGAATGTGTGTGTAACTTGTGCCTGTGTTTACCCCCAGTGCCTCCGGCGTTCGTGGTGCGGCCCAGGAACCAGGTGGTGGGTGTGGGCCGGACCGTCACCTTCCAGTGCGAGGCCACCGGGAACCCACAGCCCGCCATCTTTTGGCAGAGGGAAGGCAGTCAGGTAAAGGCGGGGCTAACAGAGCTACAAGCAAGGCCTCATACACAGACTGGGCAGTCAGGTAAAGGCGGGGCTAACAGAGCTACAAGCGAGGCCTCATACACAGACTGGGCAGTCAGGTAAAGGCGGGGCTAACAGAGCTACAAGCGAGGCCTCATACACAGACTGGGCAGTCAGGTAAAGGCGGAGCTAACAGAGCTACAAGCGAGGCCTCATACACAGACTGGGCAGTCAGGTAAAGGCGGGGCTAACAGAGCTACAAGCGAGGCCTCATACACAGACTGGGCAGTCAGGTAAAGGCGGAGCTAACAGAGCTACAAGCGAGGCCTCATACACAGACTGGGCAGTCAGGTAAAGGCGGAGCTAACAGAGCTACAAGCGAGGCCTCATACACAGACTGGGCAGTCAGGTAAAGGCGGGGCTAACAGAGCTACAAGCGAGGCCTCATACACAGACTGCAGCCTAATGAGTCGCATTTTTAACAAATCAAATACAAATATTGTATCTGACGATTTATCACTGAAAATTGTGTTCCTGCTTCTATATTACTTGCTCTTAGCATTGGCCATTGGCCTCACCAGCTAATGGCTGCCATGTTTGCCATGTCCTGTCTAGTTTTATTAAAGATCCTTGGGTGGATCCATACCAACCATCCTTTGTTTCTTTTCTTGACTTTTCCAGAACCTTCTGTTCTCGTACCAGCCTCCTCAGTCGTCCAGCCGCTTCTCTGTGTCCCAGAGCGGAGACCTGACCATCACCACCGCAGAGCGCTCAGACGTGGGCTACTACAGCTGCCAGGCCCTCAACATCGCCGGCAGCGTCATCACCAAGGCCCTGCTGGAGGTCACTGACGGTGAGACTCTTCAGGCCGCAGTACAGTTACAGTGGTGCTCAAAAGTTCCCATGCACTGGCAGAATGTCAGGGGATGGAATCTTATGCATTTCATAGAATATGAATGATAACACAAACACCTTTATTTCACCCATGGTTAGTGATTGTGTGAAGCCATTCATTGTCACAAAAAAAACTTTTTCTCAGAGAGTCCAATTTTAGAGAGTCCTGTATTTCAGCTGAAGTGAGTTTTTCTTTGCTCCTGAACAATTTCCCTGGCAGCTGTTGAAGGTCATGTAAACGTTAGATCAGAGACATTTGAGTAGTTTCTGTTTCATTATGATTTTAAAAGAGTATAGTCAGTTCTTTGACAATAAATGCTTCGCACAACCACTGACCATGAGTGGAAAAAATATTTTTGTTCTCATTCCTATTCTATGAAAAATGGCCAAAAGATTAAAATGGTATGTAAACTTTTGAGCACAAATGCAAAATGTGCCTTTTCCTGAATAGTAGCCTGTGCAATTTGCTATTTGCAAACAATTTAAAGCTTCAAGCTGCCCGGCCTTGTTGTAATCTCACAATGCATCGCTACATGCCCCACCTTCAAAACTGCAGCTAACTTTGTCCCATAGAAGTAGAGAGCGTAATTATGCAGCCTTAGAACTGATGCTTGATCCTAACTGTTCATCCTGACTGTGTGCGTTTGGTCTTGGCCCAGTGCATGTAGTCTGTCTTTGGGAGACTGTGTGGTGCCTGTGGGGCCAGAACTCCTCCGTGACTTTTAAGTGCATATTTCTACTATAATTTTACTCTCAAATAAAAATTGCAATCTTGAATCTCATTTCCTCATGGACAGAATGGTGTGTTTGATGTTTTCTTTGATCTAAGATCTTTTGGTGGTCTCACATGTAGCGCAAATCTGATTTGTAGTTCGACTTCACATGAGTGTTGGATTATTAACTGTGGATAAATATTGTTATGTCTGTGGTCTGTTTGCTTAGTATCACGCTTTCAAATAGTATCGTTTTTAAACAGTCAAAATGTATGAATTACTTTGTTATTATTATATTTATTTACATTATAGAAAGTAACCAAAATACAAATTCATTGATTTACTGTTACATTCAACAGCCGAGATTAAGTTACAGGGCGGCTATAATTACCACATCCTGTGCCTTCTCCTTCCTCACTCTCTACAGCCCATCCTGGGTCTCTTTGTGGTTGATGCTAATAATAACTCTTATGGCTAGCACTAAAGCCAGCATTCCAACAATTAGTCATTAATTTGCTCCATCTTTTCTACAAAGGCGAAAGAGTGATTAAGCTGTGGACAGAAAGTGGCCATCTGCGCTGTCATATAAATCCCCATGTGTTGTCTTTACAACATGGAGTATTCATTTGACTGGTCCAGGCCGAGCGGAGGTGGCCACTATATCAGAGGTGTCGACAGAAATGGCTATCAGCAGAGCCATAGATAATAATTACATGGGAGAGGTGTGTAAGAGCGGCACAGTCTGCAGTTAGGACAAAGGTTTCTCCATGTCTTGAAGCTGGGTTTCTCTTGGTTGACTTAGAAACATCATGCACAATTGACTTCCTTTTAGCTCCATTAACCATGTTATAGCCATGTTACAACTGCTCAATGTGAGTTGCTGTCATTGGCTCATTGTGTTGGTGTCACAGCTGTGAGCACGGTAAACAATAGATGTGTTCTGGGTCCTACTTCGACAATGTAAATTATAAGTTGTAAATACACATAAATACTCGCTTCCTCAGTGAAGCATGTACAGTTGTACTCATAAGTTTACATCCCCTGACAGAAGGTTTGATTGTTTTTTGGCAATTGTTCAAAGAATATGAATGATAACACAAAAACCTTTATTTCTCTCATGGTTACTGGTTATATGAAGCCATTTATTGTCAAAAACCTGTTTGTTTACGCTTTTCAACTAGAAACTAGCCAAATGTCCCTGATCAAAAGTTTACATATTGTGCATCTTGAAACAAACATCAATTTTGTCCAATTTTGTCAGAGAGTCCTGTATTTCAGCTGAAGTGAGTTTTTCTTTGCTCTTGAACAATTTTCCTGGCAGTTGTTGGTCATGTAAACGTTAGATCAGGGACATTTTTGTGTTATCATTCATATTCTATGAAAAATGGCCAAATGATTAAAAGGGTATGTAAACTTTTGAGCACAACTGTACATGTGGTTTAAGGGGAGACACTACTAGCTGCACCAGTGAGTGAGTCTGGTGTATGTGGTGACTTTGTATCAACTACGTCTAGGGCGGACATTCATACATTTTTCTCACATTGTGGCAACAACATCTCCACTTTAGTAGCTTTTAGTAGCAAACTTTCCAGTCTATTTTGAAGCTTTGTTCAGAGGGATTTGTCAATATTTAATTTCTAGCCTGAGGCTTAGAACCTCAAAACACAAGCTGAAATTTTAATTTGTACAGATTTATTCACAAATAAGTAGTTTATTAAAAAACAAAATATCCTAAATATCCACAAATCTTTATAGCTAATACTGTATACCAACAAAGTAAAACTTTACATTTAAACCTGTCTCTAACCATTATGTAGATTTTGTCGCTGAAAATACAAGCAATTTTTACACATAAAATGACTAAAATGAAAATGAATGTTTGTTTCTCTCATATTTATACCATATAGTTTCATATTGATGCCACTCAATTTATTTTTCCCTCTTCACCTGCAGTGTCCCGCCTGAATAATGCAATAAATAGATTCAAAACAATTATGGGGTGAAAATGGCTCCACCTCCTGAAACCCTGTGCCCTCCCCTCTCTGTCTGCCAGTGGTGTCGGACCGGCCCCCTCCGGTGATCCGCCAGGGGCCCACCAACCAGTCGGTGGCGGTGGACGGGACAGTGGTGCTGACCTGCCTGGCCTCGGGGACCCCCACCCCCACCATCCTGTGGAGGAAGGACGGGGCGCTGGTGTCCACCCACGACTCCCGGGTCAAGCAGCTGGAGACCGGGGCGCTGCAGATCCGCTATGCCAAGGTGAGTCCGGACCACGCTACAGGAGGGCATTTAGGCATTTGTCTCTCCGTCCCACCTGTTCACATAATGTCCCATTTTTTTTTTACAAATTTAGAGTCCTTTAATGTAAATATTTTGTAAATTATTCACAATGGTCACACCATTTTACGACAAATACGATACTGTAAACACTTCTTGAGTAAGGCTTGTTGGAGCCGATACGCTAATATGTATTAGCCCAGTACAATAAAAGCTTTTTAGAAAATGTAAATACAGAATTAATGTTGTGGGAGGAGTGCCTTGGTTCATTGCTTTTCTCTTGAAGTAATATTTAGTATTTTGACACTTAAAATAAGAATATAATACATATTTAACTTCAAATTAGGAATAAAATCTGATAATAAGTAGTTTTTCGTGTTTTAAATACAAAAAAAAAAAATGTATTCCATAGAATTACTCCAATTGTGGTCAAATGTGTTTAATTCCAGTCATTTAAACTTATCAACATATAATTTTTCTTCCCCTTGAATAAAAACATGAAGCAGAGTTGTCCCATTACAGATACTGAGGTTCACCCCATTGCTGACTAAATAGCATGTGTCGACGGAGCTGTCAGTCACTCAGACTCTGGCTTTATGCCCCGCCCCCCCTCCGCGTGCCCCATGTCCTGTCATTCCTAGAGTGGGGGGTGGTCCCTGGTTCAGAGGTGGTGTCAGTGTGTGGTGTACAGTCTGCAGGAGGGTGTTTGATCAGTCGACCGGGGCGAGCCTGGCGGGTGGGACCGGCCCCGCCCACTCTCGCTCCACAGGCTCCTTTCCATAATAATGTCGTCAAAGTCAACCTGCCATCGGTTTAATGAAGAGGTTTGTGATGCGACGTGTCATTCCATCTATTTTGGGCGATGGGATTTCATAGGTTTGAAGACATAATAGCATACTACAAAAAGAGGAATTCATCAATGTTAAAATGGAATTTGTACAGGACTTGAATTCTTATTTTATCAAATGCTATGTCAGGCATGTTCATGTCCACAGCACAGTTGTTTAAAATTATTCAGGCATCAACTTTATGAAGAGGGTTTTGATGCAAGGTTAATCTATTATAGAGCTTTTAAAGTGGACATATCATGATATAAATCTTAAAAACAGGCCTAAAAACTTTCATTAGGATGTCTGTGCATTGATATTTCACATTTTGGCTGATGAGGATTTGGCCTGGAACACCCCCTACAGCCAACAGTGGGAATCACATGGTAAAATAAACAATTAGCTTTGATTTATACATGTGGCTAGTAGCGCGTCGGAGTTGCTGTGCGCACACTATGAGACAGAACGCCTCAGAGCTGATCCAATATTGAATTTAAAAATTCTTTTAAAATGTGCAGTACAAATTGGGGGTTTGAACAATTGTTCCAGGAAGTAGAAAATGAAGTGCTGCAGAAGTCAATATGAACGGACCAACGCAAACAGGATTAATTCAGAACTGTGTGAATGAGTGCAATACTGCTCCAGGTCTGTTTTTGATGAGGACAACTTTAGTGTCACAACTGAACCAAGAATAGAACCCAAAAACCTGATGAGAAGGAATTTAAATAATTTATTGAACTCGGCACGGGTGGAGAGACCAGGGGTGCGGAGGGGGGCAGGAACGAGGACCAGAGGTGAGTAGTTGCAGTGAGGCTGAGGCACAATGGGCTGGAGAATCATAAATCAATGACAGGAACAAGAAAAATATAGAGCTGGCGTTCACCACTGTGGTTGAAGGACGATCTGGCAGAGAAGTGGTGGAGAAACCAGGCTTACTGTATATACTGCAGGTGATGAGTGATGAGATCCAGGTGGTGGAGCCACGCCCAGGAACTCCAAACAAGGTTTAACAGAACAGAACAGAGGGGAGGAGGGATAACAGGCATGGATCATGACATTTACAACAAAAAGTCGATTTAGCATGATATGTCTCCTTTTGATAAACTTTCCAAATTTCATGAGGTTAGGTATCATTGTATACCATCATTGTATGTCCAAACCTTTTTTCATTGGTGACCATATTTTCCGGTGTACAGGTACTGTACAGCGTGGAGGGCCTCAGATGATGGTCAGTGCAGTCAAACATTCAACTGTCCAACCAGCTCTGTCTAACACTAAAATGTCACTTATTCAAGTTATGTAAAATTATTACGCTTACAGTAAATAGTACCATCTCTGACAATGTGTGCCAATTCAGCAAGAAGCTTGAGTGCCAACATAAAATGGCCTGAGGGCTGCATTTGGCCCCCGGGCCACACTTTGGGCACCCCTGTTTCATATGCCAATTCTGCTGTACTTTCATTCAGAAGTGTAGCTTTCCCAAGGTCAGATCCTCTCCACTGTCAGCGCATCTGTTGCAGTGCAACTCACACCTCCACGTTTGTCGCTCGGGGGGGATAACAGCGAGAAGAAAAGGTCTCCAATTAGCAGACGATCCTGCCAACATCTCTCCCCCGGACTGGAATTATCACGAGCCCAGCCGCTTGGCCTTTTGCAGCTGCTTTGTCAGTGTTTGTGTTTGAGAGATGGGAGTGAGATTAGCAGACCAGACAGCTGCTCAGAGGGAGAGAGATGACAATGTTTCGATTTCTTGTTTTTGTGCAGCTGAGTGACACAGGCTTGTACACGTGCATCGCTTCAACGCCGAGCGGAGAGGCGTCCTGGAGAGCTCACTTAGAGGTGCAAGGTAAGGAAACTAGGCCATTTTACTTTTGTCCAATAGGTTGTATTCACATCATAGAATTCTAGATCAGCTGAAGCAGGTGCCAATACAACTCTATGGGAGAGGAACAGCTTTTGAAAAAAATTCCAAAAGGAAAATGTCCAAATGTTTTCTTGATCAGTATTTGATAGTGATTGTACTTCCAAGCATGACTGAATTATGACTGAAAGTCCTTTCTACTGGCCAACATCATGCACATGCTTTTGAATATTGTCTCTACTTTTGGACACCTTTATGAGAAAATAATTAGACCCTAATTAGTGCTGACAGAGAAGACAGTTTTTGTTTCATGTGGATTGTCTCAGGAATTACAGAGAAATTAGCAAAAAACTAAGACTAGAGATCTGTATTTTGACAGTTACCATAATTACCACCATGGAGTTTTCATCTGCCCTGTCCACCTCAATTTATTGGCTCTTCAGAATGTTGTGATGTGACGTGAACGCAACCTCATGCAGCTTCATTATGTATTTCAAAAAGGCTCTGATAACGTTCACATGTGGTAAAGTGACTGTTAGTGGCCATAGTTTGCAATCGTTGTCTGTTCACTCCTCTGTTCAATTTGCAATTCACTCATAACGAGCATAAGTCAAGCTCGCACCAGCTCCATAGACACCACCTTCATTTCCAGTTCAGGCACTGACCTGTCAACATGCACTGAATTTACCACTCTGCATGTGTCCAGCACTAGTTCCTCGTACAAAATGGCTATTAATGGTGTTTAAAGTTTGTATTACATAAATTAACATGGCCTAACCCTAAACCTAGCCTTAATTGACTTTGATCATAAACAGTTTTGAATTGCAGTTCGGAGAATGTTGTGATAGTCTTGCATATGTACAGAAGCGCTGGGCAGTCGATAAGCAGTGTGTTTCAACTGTACACCAGCTTGTTTGAAGGCGCTACTTTGCATCAAATGTCTTGATTTTCGAGATGCCTCCTGGACGTAAATTTTTATTTTTGCAGGATGGCAGAGGAAGTGATGCTAGGGAAGTGAGGACAGCACAGCCTCTGATTGGCTAACCTTAACCCTAATCTTAAGGACTGCAATGAATGGGCATTTTCCTGATTCATTCAATTTGATTACCTTATCTTCCAGACTATAAGTCACACTTTTTCTCATAGTTTGGCTGGTCCTGCGACTTATACTCAGGTGCGACTTATATATCAATGAATATGTTACGTTAACATGCCGGACACCTATTCAGTTTGTTGTTTATGCTTTGTGTAGCTGAATGACCATCTATGTGTTTTTATTCAGCCTGTTGTTCTCTATTCTATTGTTATTATTATAACTTGCCTTTCAAGATGAAATGTCTGTTCTTGGTCTCGGATTTTGTAAAATAAATTTCCCCCAAAAAATGTGACTTATACTGTTGTCCAGTTTGGCTGTTGCGACTTATAGTCCAGAAAAATACGGACCCTCTTAAGCCGTTCAGAGACCCTGCCATCCTGCATTAAATTTTTTTTTTAAAAATCCTGTACCTCCAAAAATAACCATCAACGACATCCATAGGATAGTTGACTCGCTTTCTCCTGCTCCAATAAGGAAGAGGGAAAAGGGCTTCAAACTGTATGTATCGAGTAACATCCACAACTACGAGGAGGCTGTGCTCATGAGATGTACAGCTAACTGAAACTAGAACATGAAATGAAGGTAGTGTTCATGGAGCTAGTGCTAGCTTTACTCGAACGAGTCAATCCGCCAAAGGTTCCATTAGCCACAGATAAATGACAAAAGTGTTTATACTGCAAAATTCATCCTTTTCATGTTTTCTCTGTCCTCAGAGTTTGGGGCCCCAGTTCAGCCCAACAGACCCACGGACCCGGCCCTCATCCCTTCGGCTCCTTCCAAACCGGAGGTCACCGATGTCACCCGCACCTCAGTCACCCTGTCCTGGAGACCCAACCTGCACACTGGAGCCACGCCCACCTCCTATGTCATCGAGGCCTTCAGGTAACCACACCCACATAAACAAACCCCGCCCACGTCCTACGTCATCAAGGCCTTCGATGTCACGCGTCCCTGTGTAATGTCATGTATGAGCCTGTTGCCCCGCCCACAGCCACGCGTCGGGCAGCAGCTGGCTGACCCTGGCCGACCACGTGAAGACGGAGACGTTCGTTCTGAAGGGACTGCGGCCCAGCGCGGTCTACCTGTTCCTGGTGCGAGCCGCCAATGCCTACGGCCTCAGCGACCCCAGCCCCATCGCAGACGCCATTAAAACTCAAGGTACACAGACAATGGCAGTGGTTTCGCTAGGGATCATTTTTCTCAGTCAATTTGACAGACAGGGTTGTAAAAAATCTGTCATAAGCTATTTTAATCCTTCATTAATTAACTTCTCATTATATACCTAGTATTATACATGTAAGAAAACACAGATTACAGGATAAATGGATGCAAATCTAAATATAATTTGTGAGCAATATATTTTATGTGTGTTAAAACGTGTATAAAACTTTCAAAAGATGACGATGGCTTGATTTTCAATCCTTCAAAATGAAAGACAGCCTTCAAAATTTTCTGTCAAAACTCAAAATATTCAGTCATTGACAGAGAATTTTCAGTTAATGTAACCTCTGAGTGGCACAGTGGGTGGGATGGATTAACCAGGGGGTCCCTGGTTTAGTGTGTAAAATCTTTAAACTGCAAAAACAATGTTTCTATATATCAGTACAAAATTCAATACACTTAAATATGAAGAAATACAGTTGTGGTCAAAAGTTTACATACCCTTTTGTTTATATGGCCTTCAACAACAGCCAGATTGTTCAGGAGCAAAGGAAAACTTACTTCATTTGAAATACAGGACTCTCTGATGAAGTTTCAAGATGCACAATATTTAAACTTTTGATCAGGGACATTAGTTAGTTTCTCGTTGAAAAGCAGAAACAGATTTTTGACAATAAATGGCTTCACATAACCACTAAC
>OMNZ01088754.1:0-14463 GCA_900303255.1 Lesueurigobius sanzi
AAATAAGTATTTGAACACCTGTCTATCAGCTAGAATTCTGACCCTCAAAGACCTGTTATTCTGCTTTTAAATAGTCCAACTACACTCTGCTCATGATTCTAATTTAGTAGCACCTGTTTGAGGTTCTTAGACACCTGTGAACCCCACAATCAGTCAAAAGTCTAACTACCAACATGGGCAAGACCAAAGAGCTGTCAAAAGACACCAGAGACAAAATTCTAGACCTTCACAAAGCTGGAAAGGGCTACGGGGCAATTGCCAAGCAGCCTGGTGTAAAAACGACAACTGTTGGAGCAATTGTCAGAAAATAGAAGAGGCTAATGATGACTGTCAATGTCCCTCGGACTCGGAGTGTAGTTGGACTATTTAAAAGCAGAATAACAGGTCTTTGAGGGTCAGAATTCTAGCTGATAGACAGGTGTTCAAATACTTATTTTCAGCTGTATCACACGAATAAATTGTTAAAAAATCATAGATTGTGATTTCTGGATTTTTCTTTTTAGATTATCTCTCACACAGTGGACATGCACCTACCATGAAAATTTCAGACCCCTCCATGATTTCTAAGTGGGAGAACTTGCAAAATAGCAGGGTGTTCAAATACTTACTTTCTTCACTGTACTTCAAACAGGTGATAGTCCATACCTTCGCAATCTGGACACACCAATTGAGCAGAAACTGCGAGCCGATGCGGTCTTTGTTTTCTCGGACGTAGTCGAGCAGGCAGCCGTACGGCATGAGCTGAGTGACCAACTGAACCGTGGAGGTCAGACAGATGCCCAGCAGACGACACACGTAAGGACTGGCCACTCCTGCCATGACGTAGGCCTCCTAAAGACACCACAGCAACATATCAGTATCTGAGAACTACTGCTGATTTGGCAAGATTTATACATATTTTTAGTCTTCAATTGACATTTTCTATTAAGTTTTAGTTTAGTTTAGTCAAAAATATAATATTTATTGCTGAGAACCACTGCGTGTCCACAGAAGTGTCCTAAAGAAGTACTCACATCCAAAATCTCTTTATTGGCTTTTGGGGAAGTGTTCTCTCGTAAAACTTTTATGGCCACTGGAATTTTTACGTTTTCTCCATCAGGGGTCCACACACCCTAAAGAAAGGCGGAAAGTACATTATTCTCTTCAAATACAGTGACTTCATATGATATGAATTAAGCCCAATAAATATGAAATTGATGAATGGAACGACTGTAATCAAGGTATGGCATGTTTGATGAAATGACATGATAAAAGAATCACAATTAATTGCCATTTTGCTTCTAGTTTGAAATATAAAGTAAGTGCGGCGAGTTCTTTCACCTCTGTATGACACAAATGAACAGCTGACCTTGTAAACAGTGCCAAAAGCGCCAGCTCCGAGCACCCGCAGCTTCTTCAGCTCAGTTTCCTTCAGGATCCTCATCTGGGCCTGGTTTGGAGACGCACCGCTCGGAGTCAAAGGCTCCACCAGCTGCATGAAAATACATACAATTAATTTATTGAGCTAAATCACTAGTGCTGCACTATTTTATAAAAATGTCCAACTGCAACATTTCTGACAAATATTGTGTCTCGTTTCCATGTAATTACCATAATTATTGTGCTGTAACATGAGATAAATGTTATATTGACTTGAATAATACTAGTCTGCAAATAAAGGAAACTAAGTCTAAAATACACTTGTAGATGCCCACCTCGTGCTCCTGCAGGATCCTCCTCAGAGTCTCCTTCTTCTTCAATTTCTTCTGCCTTTTCAGGTAAAAAATGAGCAGAGCCAAGAGGATACAGAAGAGCACCACACCACCGACGGCAGCTGCTATGGTTGTGCCGGGTCTGCAACAAAACCAAAAAAGTTTCATCAGTTTTATTTCTTAAAAGTGTGAAAACCACAAAAAGCTAAACTCGTTGGACATGTTGAGCAATGTGGTTGGACATGGCGGGAAGAATTTAATTATCTCATAGTAAAATGTTATTATGGATGGAATATGGACATGTATGTAAATCTAGTTTTATACAATGCAGCTTAGTTGGCTACATCTAGGATGTGGGACAGAGGGAAAAAAACACTGGCTATGCAGTGTAACCAAATTGAAGGATAAGTTCTTACCCTGTGAGAATGGGACAGCCTTTTTCATCCATCAAAGTGCAACGACAAAAGACTTCACTAGCAAGAACCACAACCTCAGATATTGAATGCAACACTTTATTGAAACACGTAAAGATGACTCGAATAAATGCAGTTTTGGGGCCCCGATGAGGGTTGGCTCCCGGGCCTGCGTCCCCCAAAAGAAGCCATCGAGAAGAGAGGAATGCGCCGACTGCAGGTTGACAAGGGTATGGGGAGTGCAAGACTCCTGGCGGAAGAAGACCAGCGACCGTAGATCTTGATGTGGTGATTAGGTACGCTTTGACTTCAGCCTGAAATGAGTGCCCTGAAAGAAGTCACGAACCTGAAACGAGCCAGTTCAGTAACGAAGAGCCGATCCTGGAAGAGCCACTTGAAACTCTGTGCCGAACGTACCGATGAGGCTCATGAGGTTTAGGTAGGCAGTAGGCGCCACGGGAATTATGGATCGGACGCAGCGACACACTAGTGACGGGTCGGTAAGTGCTGGAAGGTATCAGGGGCGAACTCTGACTACCGGAAAAATAAAGAATGCAAGAAGAACGGACTCACGCGTGCGAGAGATGTGGCAGGATGGAATGCCAGCACAATGTTATTATGGATGGAGTATGGACATGTATGTAAATATGTAAATCTAGCTTTATACAATTCAGAACATCTAGGACAGGGGTCTCCAACCTTTTTTACTTGGTGAGCTACTTTTACGTAATCAAAATGGTAGAGAGCTACTTTTGCTTCAAAGACACTTGGGTAACTCTGCGACGAAGGTGTAATTCACCCTAGAGTTTATTGCCATGACAATATTTCCACAATATTAGAGAAAACCACTTTAGTTTTGCCCTTATACGATACTATATTTAACTAAATGTTTGCAGATTGTGTTTATCATATGCTGAACAAAAATAAAATGCATCCAAAAATGTGATTAATCCAGTGTATAGAAACCTCTGGCGAGCTACCATGATTGGAGTGAAGAGCTACTGGTCGGAGATCCCTGATCTAGGATGTGGGACAGAGGGGAAAAAACACCTAAATGGGTATGCAGTGCAAATTGAAAGAGAAGTTCTTACCCTGTGTGAATGGGACATCCTCTGTCATCCATTAAAGTGCAACTGCAACATAATAGTTGTATAAATTGATTACAGAGTAACTGTACAAAGTAATTAAAGGTGTCTGTGTAGATTTAAAAAAGTCCTTACGAGGTGCAGTTGGTGTTGCAGGGCTGGCAGTTTGCTTCAGCGTCGCTGTATTTCCAAATATAAATCTGATCCACTTTGACGCCGCTGGGACAGTGATCCACACAGAAGTCTCCATCTTTGAAGTTTTGACACTTGGTGCACTGGTCAGCGCCCTGAAGAGAGGCCTCCACTTCATTAGCAACAAGCAGAAGTACTGTGGATGACTTATACTATCTAGAAGGCTCGTCTTTAGCACTTGCTTAACCAATCTGAAGAATGTCCTACAGGCGGATACATCAGCGACACATTCACAGTTGCAAGGTCTATGTTCGTTCAGTCAAGTATATTTAGAAACTACTCAAGGCCCGAGTTTGGCTACTACACAAAAATATACGTCTATGTCTGTGTAATGATAATTACCGGGCCGTGACAGGAGGCGGTGTTATTGAGAGGTTCACATTGTGGGTGACAAGCCACACACAAAGATCCATCAACATATTCACGCACGAAGCTGTAAGGCAAGCACAAAGGGACACATTTGTAGTAAAACACTGAGGCATTTGGGGGATGCTTTTATCCCAGGCACCTGACACTGTCATAAGGAGGGTCATTTTTAGACAGAAGGCCCCCCGCTGTAAATATCCAACAATGCAGCTTATGTCAACACCAACATACTCCTGACATAGTACTCCACCAAACAGATTTTTGTGCTTATTGGAATTATAGGTAATAAATAACAACAAAGAGGTGGTTGCTCAAATAATGTAATTCTAGAAACTTAATCCATATTGAACCATATAGTTTTTGAAATTTCTCATAGATCCCTTACCCCTGGTCAATGTTACACTGATCGATGCACTCTGTCCCGCGTTGGAAATACTTGCAGGACACGCACTGGGTCGGCCCAGGACCCCAACATCCACCCTTACACAGCGGGTGACAGACATGCCCTTGTGCCTCTGAAACACATTAGACACAAAATAAATAAAATCGTACAATAGTGACTATATACTGTATAAATATTCATTATAAAATCAGCTAAGATACAACGTAAAGTAGCCTATGTGCATCATCCACGATAGAACACACAAACAGACAAGACATAAGGTGAGACACTGCCAAAATTTTAAATTGAGTAACTTTTTCATATAAATTTAAGGCGTTTTATGTGTAAAAATTGCCAATATTTTGAGAGACAAAATCTAATGTTTTATTTTGGTGATATATTAGTTAGAAAGATTCGTTCAGAGGGGATGGATAGCATTTATTAATAAGCTAGTTATTAGTGAAGTATTAGTAGTAAGTATTTAAAAATTCTGCGTATCAAACCTTCAAAATATTGTTAAGTAGGAGACTGGCAAGTTTGGAGTCTGTAAGAGCTACTAAAGTAGAAATATTGTTGCCACAATGTGAGAAAAATACATTGAAGTTACAATTTCCCATATAGTAGTTCTATGGAGAAACAGAATCAGTGCAATAATTGCACTCCTTATTGTAAAGATTTGGTCAATTATTTGTTTCCAGGTGAAAGATTATATGTTAAGAGAGCAAACTGGCCCCAAAACCTGAAAATAAAAATTCAAAAAAATAGTTTTGCCTGCAGTGTCTCCCCTTAAGCTACAAAATGGCCCAGCCGGCTCACCACAGGCTTGGGGGTACTGGTTTTGGCTGACGATGCGGTGCGGGCCCTGGGTGGGGTGGAGGAGAGTGTCCCAGGGCAGGGAGCTGGTGTAGCACAGTTCAGAGTTATTGTGCAACATGACCAAACCCCCACTGACGCTGTGCAGCGAACGCAGCCCCAGAGACTCGATGTGAAGGTTCTGGACGGCCAGCGAAAAAACACCCCTGAAATCACAAACAAACACATGTTTAACGTTATGACTTCTGTCTGGGATTAGGTGCAAAAGTGTTTCTTTATTTCACTGCTGCACATTATTTGGTCAGAGGTTTTTGCCAAATTGCATTTCCAAGCCCTTCTTGTAGTACCGAATTCAGTTTTATTCCTAGTAGTGGAATCAAATTTCTTTTTTCCTCCTTTAGTATATTGTAAACTCAGACATTTGTGGAAATAATACTGTGCATGAAGCTATAAAACATTTTTATCAATTCAAGTTTTCAGGCTACTTTTCTTGCATTTCTGTGATCGTGACCCTGAAAAGTGACCCTGCAAGTTGTGAAATGTGCTTATGAACTCATCTCTATGAAGAAATTGGACATTAGAAAGATGTTAGCAAAGTTAGGAATGTGTTTGGACCACAACTATCTATTTTATTTAATTGCACCCTCTTGCAATATTTGTAATAAAAAAAAATCAGGTATAGTGCCTTTAAGGTGAGACAGTAGGTGAATAAGGGGAAAAATTTAATTGAGATACATCAATTTGAAACTTTTATTGTATAATACTGATATGAATATGAGAAGAAAATGTATTGGAAGTTTTCTGTCATTTTATGTTTTCATATAAAAATAAGGCATTTTATGTGTAAAAACTGCCAAAATTGCCTATATTTTAGGCGACCAAATCTAAATAATGGAGAAAGTCAGATTTTAATGTATGGTTTTATTTTGTTGATACATTAGTTACAAAGTTCAGAGGGGATTTATAATGTCTTGCTCAGATTTTGAATAGATAAATCAATAAATTAGCAAAATGTCAAATTTTGCCTTGTATTTTAGGGTTCAAAATCCAATAAATCAGGCTAGGACAGGGATGGGCAACTGGAGGTCGGGAGCTGTATGCCTCCTCACTCAGTACGGCCCATACATCATTTCTTTAAAAACATTTTTTTTAAAGATAACTATATTTAACCATGTAAAAATGCATTTCTGTGTGGGAAAAATTATATGTTGGTTCAATAAATATACAGGCATAAACATACAAAAATGTGTTCTTATTTTAAATCATTTTGTAGCTTCTCTCATACGCAATTAGTTGAAGTGAGTGGTCATGTGGCCCTCCGTATCATGGCAGTTCCCCATCCCTGGGCTAGGAACTGAATATTGACAAATCCCTCAGAACAAACCTTTGAAGACTGGAAAGTTTTGAGTCTGTAAGAGACACTAAAGTGGAAAATGTTGTCCCCACAATGTGAGAAAAATGCATTTTGAGAAAATGGATTTCTCATTGAAGTTACAATTTTCTGTGCAAATCTATGCAGAAATGTTGGATCAGTGCAATAGTTAACCTCCTTATTGTGAACATTTGGTAATTTACTTATTTGTTACTAATTTACTTATATGTTAAAGAGATTAAACTTGACCAAAATCTGAAAATTGAAAAAAATGACTTTTGCCTGTATTGAATTTCACTACATACACATGACGATGTTCTTCTTAAAAGACAGGAGGCTTTTTCTTCACCTTCTTTATGGGCCCAGCACGCTTCCGCTGAAGGTGAAGAAAAAGTCTCCTGTCTTTTAAGAAGAACATCGTCATGTGTATTTTGTACTAAGAAGACAGCATGAATCTTTTTGTGAAATGAATTTAACTACATTTAAACAAAATTGTGCGAAATGTGTTTTTTCATCTAATTGTGACTTAGAACTTGGTGATTTTGCGAGACATTGTGGCTTCTTGTAATATGGATAATGCATCCGTCACTATAATAATGTAATCGCAATAATGTAATTTGCTGATACAGTATTTTGAGCAGCACTCTTCCAAAGCTTACTCTCCATACACTGACCTAGTATACACTTGCTCCAGTGCCTTGTTCTTTCCTGGGTCAGCTAATTATTAGCTTTTATTGCTCAGAATGTGAACAAACCACTCTGACTGAAGCTGTCGGACTCGCTTACAGTCAAAACAACACACCAGTACGTTTACAGTTTCACACACGTGTATTAAACAGAAATACATACATACATTTTAAAAGTTCTTACTTATAAAGCATCCTGCCACGGATCACCTTCAAGTTTTCAAAGGCGCTCAGGTCGGTCCAGTTTGCAGGCCAGGCATCAACATAAAGATATCCTGTGTTTTAAAAATCAGATATTTCAGAAACATTTGATCAAGGTCAAAGCAGCAATAATGGGTTAATATGTGGTCAGCACCTGTTATTTCCTCCACGCCTCTGAACGCTCTGAGCTGATCCAGGGAGAGGCCGGAGGTGTTGGTCGTAGGGTCACTGAGCAGGTCAAACATGTCAATACACGATATACTGTATGCAGGCTATTGATTTTAAATTTAGTTCTGCGAATTCTTCCATGTCTGATCACCTGGCAAAGCTTTGAGGAAGGAAGGCCAGGCTGCCGAAGATCTTCTTGCAGGAGTTGAACTGCTCCACGTTGGCAGAGGTGACCATCGTGACGCCACTGAGGTGCTCCATGCCCAGTCCATAGCACACTGAGGTCAAAGGCAGACAAGAGTCACAACGATGCAATTGTTTTATATTCTGCAGCTCATTTAAAAATGTTTAATGTTTTTTTTATGATTCAAGTAATAGTAAAGTAACTCTATACTGATCTGTTGTCCTAAATATCAGTGAATGCAATATTTGACTGTAGTATTTCTTATTGTAAACAGGTTATAAAGAAAGAACGGTCAGAGCTTTTATTTTATCAAAACAGGTGAGACAAACACCTGGTGCAATAACAAGGAAGTAAAGGAACAGGTTTGTTGAGCTCTCTCCTTCAGAGGAATCAAAACAACAGATTTTGTATAGAACCAATTAATCATCCTTTTTCCATCACAAAGCCCCAGACAAAAACACACCACACAATCGTCCACTAGTTTGATTTGCACAACACTTTACTGTAAATATAAACAAAACGATTCCCACCTTTTGGGCAGTCGCCTTCGCACTTTTCACATTTCTGGGTCTCACTTCCATCGGGGCCGGTGAGGATGACCTCCCGGTTTGCTTTAGGACAAACTAAAGTGCAAGCAACGTCCATAGCCAGGTAGTTATCTGTAAAGAAATAAAAATAAATAAATAAAGGGTAGAAATCCACCATGTGGTAGGGCTGTGTAAAACTGCATATAACGTTTTGGTTACTCTCAACAGTAGGGATGTCACGATTTGAAACTTTTGAGTCACATTTATTGTGAGAAAAAATATTGCGATTTTACGATTATTCATGATTATCAGAATTAAGGAAGAAAATACTGAGAATTTCTAAAAATCTTACAAAAAGCACTGTCCAAACTTTCACAAAAAAGAAACAAGGCATTATATCTATATTTTTATATTTAGTCAATTGCTATTTCATCGTAGGCAAAGATTCTTCAATCTTCATCTGTAGTAAATCAGAAGTAAACCAGAAGGTTTACTCTTAAGAGACCCACAGCGTGCTCAAGTCTTTATTAAGCTGATGACGATCTTTGGACTAAGATCGAAACGTCCTACACTTCAACCACAGAGTACAGATGAAGACTGGAGAATCTTTGCCTACGATGGACAACTCCTGTACGACTGAGAACGTACACAGACGAACTGCTATTTTAGTTCAAAACCTATTGAACATTCAGCATATGTGGAAAAAGATGAATAGCTGATTTCCATGCGCTTGCAGTTTCACTTTGGTTTTTATTGGTATTTTTTTGTGACATAACAAATGTAGCACATGGTTCTTTTGGCACTCAGACTCTTGCTTTGGCAACATTATGTAATTATCAGCAAAGGTGGATATGATTTTCTCTCTACACTTAACCAGTTGCTGTGTTTTTGGTGGAACATTTCCTCAGCCTTTAATGTTGACTGTGCTCCATTTGGACACACACCACAGCTCATGAGTCCTAAAAGTCTCACCGTAGGCTTTTATTACCGCTGTAATATAAACAATGCCCTTTCAGGGTTTTCTTTTGGGCATATTTATGCATTTATTTATAAATAAACAAATACAACACTGTCAATGTTTGTCAAAAGAAAAGAGTTAAAAGTTAAAAAATTTCAAACAGAGGACTAAATTGGTTGAGAACATGTCCATATCAGATAATTTATAAATATGTAGAATATCCCCAACCAGGGAGAAATGGCTCATAATCGCACCCATACCTCCATAATATAATGTTTTCAACATAAGTAGCTGCTTACAAGGGCAGGTCTTCACGCAGGTGGCTCCAAAGCTGAACTTCTTGTTTGGGTTGGGTTTGGTCTGATAGGTCACAGGGTCGTAGATGGTCGGAGGAGGACAGTTGTCTTTACAGACACCACTGTCATTGAAGTGACGACAAGCCTGAAAACAAGATAAACAGGCAACAGAAGCATTACACAAACTGAATCTTTAAAAAAGTTTGAATGAAAAGGCTGGTATAGAGGCTTTACCAAACAGTCAGAGTCTTTGGGACCAGTGCACCCAGCAGCACACTGCATATGACAGCAGTCGTTAGGGAGGCGCCCTTTACAGCGCTGACAGCCAGATGCACAATTAATGCGGGTCACTTTGAAAAAATGCATAGAAGTAAAACATATTGGTAATGACAGTACATTTATCAAAAAAAATAAAAATAATAATAACTGTATAGATTTGGACAAGTATTAAATATATGTCACGCAATTACAGTTGTGCTCAACAGTTTACATGCCTTGGCAGAACACAAAAACCTTTATTTCACTCATGGTTAGTGGATTGCGTGAAGCCATTTATTGTCAAAAAACCTGTTTGTTTACACTTTTCAACTAGAGAAAATAGCCTAATGTCTCTGATCAAAAGTTTACATATTGTGCATCTTGAAACAAACATATTTTTTTTCCAGAGAGTCCAATTTTGCCAGACAGGCCTGTATTTCAGCTGAAGTGAGTTTTTCTTTGCTCCTGAACAATTTTCCTGGCAGTTGTTGAAGGTCATGTAAACGTTAGATCAGGGACATTTCAGTAGTTTCTGATGATGATTTCAAAAGAGCGAACTCAGCTCTTTGGCAATAAATGGCTTTGCACAACCACTAACCATGAGTGGAAAAAAAGATATGTGTTATCATAGCCAAAAGATTAAAAGGGTATATAAACTTAACATATGAACACAACTGTATACGATATTTGTGATAACTAGCCCCTTCCTGATGTTATTACCCTTTATCCTAACCTGGGACTGGCACAAAGTTAGTTACACACAATCATTTAGAAAATGCACTACTTTTTCCAATTATTTCATTTTCAATACTGTCTCACATGTTTGGCAGTCCTGTGCAGCCTCTCCCCAACAGGCCCCTGTACAAGAAGAGTCACAACTTGGACCTGAAATATAGTGAAAAAAGGACACTTGTTTACACTAGAGGTAGCAAGTTAAAGAATGAAATTGGTGTATTGTATATTGTATAAATTTAAATAAATTACAGTTAGCGGCGCGTTTCTGAAGTTTGTGTTTGTTGGCGTGGATGTTCTGTTCGTCCAGAGTGTCCCGCCACACGATGCTGTGGGGGTCCGGGAAACAGAGCTGAGGGTTGTTCCAGATATTGACCCCTCCCACGAGGATCTCTATGAAGGATGACATGGTAGAGCAACAATGGTGAGTGTATTGTCATAAAGCATACATTGAACATCTTTGGTATCATATTTCTATGTAGTGCATTTCTGTTGTTTGAGAGAGAAATCATTTAAAAAGTCAGAACCTGTGAGGCTACGCAGTCGGAGCGTCCGCAGCCCTCGTCCCGCTTGGGAATTTTCGAGAACAGCCAGAGCAAAACTTCCATTGTAGAGCTGGGACCCTCGAATGATGCGGAGATTATCCAGTGGCACCAGGTCTACGGACACATGAGCCACCAGGACATAGCCCTGCACCTCTACGATACCCTGCGAAGTAAAGAGGGGGAAAGGTGGTCAAGAAAGTCTGGATTTTTATTACAAATTATAGACTTTCTCACGCCACGACTGGTTAAATTCACCCATCACTTACTAAAGAAGGAGTGGAGAGGAAAAAGTAGATTGCATTGTGTATGCGTTTGTGCAAAGCGCATTAACTAGAAAAGCACTGACTCATGAACCAATAATCTCTCTAAATCATGGCAGATCATGGTTCAATTTTCCATTTCAATTCTAGGGGAATGGTGAAGGGGTATTAAAAGAACTGGATCGGGTACCATTCAATTAGTTGCTGTTCTGTGGTACTGCAGCAAGAAATTATTTTTGTCAGAGCGTGTTCGAGTGACATGGCACCTACAGGTTCAAATTGTACAGATTTTGTTGTGGTTAAGATAAGAGAATACTTGATAGATCTCACAATGGAGACCTTTACTCATTACAACAGGTCTTAAGAACACACAGGGTGCAAATAGTTGTTTGTGTGCCATCAAAAATACATTTGCAAACAGGTAGTAATAATAATAATAGAATAAACTCTTGTACGAAAATTAAATTAAATCTAAGGAAGCAAGAATATATAGTAAATCAAAATCAAACAGGATATAAAATATATAAGTATAGCAAACAAAATATCAGTTGGCAGCGCACAGAAGTATATTATAGAACATAAACAGAGGTTATTGCACAATGCACATAGTGTAACATTGTTATTTCGGCACTTTGACTGGCCCATCAGCCATTGGAGTTTTGGCAAAAGGGTTAGGGCGCTTACCTTATTAGAGATGGGATCGATTCCCTGTGATGTCTTTCTTTTGTAACATGGGCCACACACATGATCTGGGCCTGATGCATCGCCACAGCCAGCAGAACCAGTAATATACCAATTAAATGTAGGCTCTCAGTTATACACTTTTGATTTACACATCGCTCATGTTTCTTCAGCACCTGCCTTTTGCAGTGTCTGCTCCTCGCCCCAGCTGCTCACGACACTGACAGGCTGCATATGTCTGCCGTGCCCTGCACCTTGAACCGTACCAACTTGGGCTAAACCAGAGGGGTGTTTTACTTCTCATGTATCTCAAACGCATGGTGCGAAAGTTATTTCTGTCTCTTATTTGGTAGATTTACACGAAAGTGATGTTATTCATGTATGAAACAGCCTCAGGCTCCTGCTGCAGCCCAGTTACAGCCTATAGGCCTCTGACAGCACAACTGAGTGAGTGCAATACCAAATGAAATTTTCTCTGGTGACCCAAAAGTGAGGCGGCCCATCGGGAAACGTCCCGACTCTCCCGATTACCCAGCACGCCACTAAATTGTACATAACAACTATACAGTAGAATTTTTTGATGCAAGGGCCACACTGACTTTTTGAACTCGCCAGGGGGGCTGTGTTTCAAACAAGTAACATTTTTTAAATAGACCATAAACACTTAAATACACGAGGCAAAGGCAACAAAACAGTAGCAATTATGCATAATTTTTCTTTGTCAGTGAAAACATTGGTGTTGTTTACCCTTTATAGCAAATTGGACTTGGTCATGTTTTGTGGGCCGGATTGAAGAGCTTGGTGGGCCACATTTGGCCCCTGGGCCTTAGTTTGCCCACCTCTGCTCTATACTGTAGTTTATCCATTTGAAATCATGGACTTTTTCCTCTTTTTCTTCTTTCAAAATTTCTGTATCCCTCCAAAAATAATCTTTTAAGACTTTATAATAATAATAATAATGGCTTGCATTTGTAATGCACTTTCCAAGCCTGTGTCACAAGTTTCTCAAATCGCTACACTGTCGTCATTATCCATTCACTCCATACTTGGTGGAGGTAAGCTACTATTGTAGCCACAGCTGCCCTTAGGTAGACTGACGGAAGCAAGGCTGCCAGTCTGCGCCATTGGCCCCTCCGACCACCACCAACCAATCACTCTCACATGACATTCATACGGGCGGTGGGTGAAGTGTCTTGCCCAAGGACACGACGACAGTCTGCAGCTGCAGGAGCCGGGAATCTAACCCCTGACCTTCCGATCATGAGACGACCCGCTCTACCATCTGCGCCACTGTCGACGTTAAGCCACGCCCACAATAACACTAATGCTGATACCTGTAGAAAGGAGAGGTCGGGGTCGCCGTGCAGGTGTGTGATCTCCAGGTTCCCGTGGACGACCTGACAGCCGGTGTACAGCAGCTTCAGAGTCTCGTAGTGGTTCTCCAGACTGGAGGGCAGTGCCAGCCGCATGTCCGTGCCCAGACACACTACAACACAAGCAGGCATACACAGAACAACATGAGAATTATATTAAGTATGCTATGTATTTTTTGATAGAGCTGCCCAATAAATCGGAATTGAGACAATAACAGGTTTGAATCACACTCTCAACTTAAAGGAATTGTTAATCATTGCTTTTAAGTCTTTATCGACATATAAACAAAACAATCAAATACAAACAACCCAGTACAAACAACTTTTATTGTATTAATCCAGAAAGCACTTTAAATATATCTATTATTTTGTCTGATGAAAAACATTTCCAATTTCAACATCTCCTACCCAGTATTTTGTCCCCATGAGCTGTGTCTTTATCTGCCCATGATTTATTTTCCACAGTGAGCGGAGATCCCTCAGTGGGTCAGTCACAGTATTATATTCAGGGTCAAAAATGTTACAATCCAAGGGCGCTGTTACAGACACATAGCTGCCATACTTCAGGCAGCAGTCAGAGAGTGGACAGTCCCCCTGCCCTGAGGTTATAAATGACTTCCTCTTCCAAAAACCAACCCCCATGTACTGGGCTATCCCATCTGTGGATCAACTGCACAACATGAGGAACAGCAGCAATATTCCATAGCTTTCTTTATTATTGCAATAACTAGATAATTTATAGCATATTTCACAAAACCATTTCAACAAAGAAACAGACAGTCAAAACAAAAATATTAAAATCGGGACCAAACAATGCAAAGTGGAAAGTAAATTTGACCTTTTGCTACTTTTAGATCAGTAAGCATTTTAGTCCTAGGCTGTGTATGCGTATCTCAGGATGGATCAATAGTGATTGTGCGATAAATTGTAGTTTCGTGCAATATGGATATTTTGGTGATATACAGTATACAGTGAAGAAAATAAGTATTTGAACACCCTGTTATTTTGCAAGTTCTCCCACTTAGAAATCATGGAGGGGTCTGAAATCTTCATGCTAGGTGCATGTCCACTGTGTGAGAGATAACATAAAAAGAAAAATCCAGAAATCACAATCTATGATTTTTTTACAATTTATTCGTGTGATACAGCTGAAAATAAGTGTTTGAACACCAACGTTAATATTTGGTAGAGTTCTGACCCTCAAAGACCTGTTATTCTGCTTTTAAATAGTCCAACTACACTCTCAATTGCTCCAACAGTTGTCCTTTTTACACCAGGTG